>OY735217.1:36807468-37102468 GCA_963457665.1 Thysanoteuthis rhombus | reverse complement strand
GACGACAAGATTTCCCAGGGGTCAGGGTTTGTTTGTCGTCGGGTTTTTTTGTTTTGTTTTGTTTTTTTCTGTTGGGGCGATGTTTTTGGTTCGTCAGAGGTCAAGTGCTCTTAGAATGTAAGTATTTGCGTGTTGTGTGCGCGTTGTTGTGTGTGTCTATCTATGTCTGTGACATGTGTTTTCTTTATGCGTATGAGTGTGTATGCATATATGTGTGGGTGTTGGTGTGTGTGCATATGTGCGTATGTGTGTGTTTACGTGCGTGTGTTTGTGAAGGTGCATTAGCGCGCGGGTGTGTTCTTCTCAACCGTTTATCCCCAAGCCGTAAGCGGCCAGCACTCATTATCAGATGCTGATAGTAAGGCTGGTCACTGGAAAATGAAGATGGGTTAATGTGTTCGCACGGATCAGGGATCTGTATTTACTCATGAATTTATTCATGTCTTCACCGCTCAGGCGTCAGATGGCAACTTAAAAATCTAAGCCGGACGCAGCAAGACTAGTTTTAGCGTTCCTACCAGTTACATTTTTTCTTCTTCTTCTTCTTCTTCTTCTTCTTCTTCTTCTTCTTCTTCTTCTTCTTCTTCTTCTTATTCTTATTCTTATTCTTCTTCTTCTTCTTCTTCTACAATGGAAAATAATTCTTCGTGGCTATAAACAAAATTCCTCTTCGCTGATATTCATGGGTTTTACTTGCCTCAATCACTGCCATCAGACATGACTTTTTTTTTAAACTGAAGACAAAGAATAATCTCTCAATTTTTCTTTTCTACCCCGTGAGTATCGAAGCTTTTGCAACTATCTAATAACGAAATCTTTAGTGTAATCGATTCGTTCCAAATCTTCCGGAACTGTTCAAAATCGATCTATTCTATGTCTTATAAGTTTACGTGTTTTTGTTTGTTTTTGGTTGTTGTTTTTTTTTCAGCTTAGTAACATTAATTCATACCAAGATACCTTAACCATACTAAATCAAAACCTGCAATAATCAAAACCGAATTACTCAAGGTACTGCTGTATCAGATCACAGACCAACAAGTCTCAAGATAGATACACTTCTATGATTGATTAGAACTCAAACCTGTAACTTGAGTAATTCTTTTCTCTTAGTATACAGCATAATCTCTCCGAATGCTCTGTGGAGTCATTGTTAGCGAGTTGTTCCATTATTCACACTCAGAGTTGACATGTCTCACCAAAGGCAAGACACACCGAATCCAATTAAACTTCCTTTGATTTTTCTTCTGTTGACTAGTTTCAGACAAAAGCCTTCGGTATATTCACTCTTATACCTTAATCTGCTTGGATCCTGGCTGCACGTGATTGCAATTTTCATTCTTTTTTTTTTTTCTATGTCTGGAGAATAAAAATTCACTCCAGTTTAATTATTTTGTCTTCTTTATCACAGATTATTGAATATTCTTTCTGGTTTGTTTCGTTTCTTGTCCTTTCGACTTCATCGCTCATTGGTTTCAGGTTGAATAGATAGATAGATAGATAGATAGATAGATAGATAGATAGATAGATAGATAGAGGTAAATAGGTAGATAGATAGATACGCTGAGATAGATACAGACACACATACAAATATATATAAACAGGTTGATAGACAGATAGATAGATAGACATACCTAAATAGATATAAGCTGATAGATATACTCAAATATACATATGCATACATAGACATACCCAAATAGTTATAAATTAATAGATACACACAAATATACATGAACAGATGGACATACATACATACATACATACATACATACATACATACATACATACATACATACTCAAATTAATAGATGAATAGATAGCTACGAACTGACTGAGATGTCCAAAGAGAGAGAGAGAGAAATAAAGGTGGAAAATAGATGGAAAAAGCAATTCAACTGATGCAATAAAAATATTGCTGTTGCATTTCGCGCCCGAATGACATTTTGAAATGCAAAATGTTCGATCAAGATGCCTTCAATATTGAGTGAGCTCTGACTGAAAATAGATCCAACTGAAAAAGCGACGAGTCGCTCATTAGGGACATTGACGTCAATCCTCATCTAGAATAGGTCAAGTGTTGCATTGAAATTGCACTACGTCACTAAGCACTTGCAACACCACTCTGTCTTCCAATGACGACCAATGTCCTGAGCCCGTAAAGGAACCATGCACAAGATCCCTGTTCAGGGAACGGGATAGGACGAGGATCAGATTAGAAGAAACCTGAATGCACTCTGAGCGACGACAGATTGATAATGATCTCATTGTTATAGCACTACCTCACTATATATCATTGTGATGACGTCACCTTGATGACGTTATAAATAAGCTAATCCAACTGGAAAGCCACACATTTTTTCTTAACCAGTAGTGTTAAAAGAATTGAAAATAATACCTTGATCCGACCCAATAATCAAACAATTATTCTTTAATCTTTGACCCATCCTTCTACAAGATGTAATTGAAATTTATTGAGAAATATTTTGAGATATCGCGTGGACAAAAAGACAAGCAAACAAACAAACAAACAAACAAACAAACAGACGGACAATCGTTTTGAACTTAGGGAACACAATTCGTTCTTGAGCAGTTATGCAAGTGTAGAATTTTATAAGTGCGATGAGCTCAGCATCACCCAGATTTTTTCTCTTTTGTTTGCCATCGTAATGTGCTGTTGACAAGATCTTGATAATGATGACTGACGAGGGAATCGAGGGCACAGCTGAAATTTTGTCATCGTTCTGTAAGGAACTGAATGTCTTCCTACAAAACTTGGACTTGGGTCGTCCATTTTACTTCACGGAATGCTTCTACCTACACTATCTGTGGCATCACTAGAACCAAAGAGTAAAATGTTTAAAAAGTACGAGTGATAAAACCCCTGCAAATGCTTCGATAGAAACAATCATGGACACATAGAGTAGTGGTTACAGCATCAGACAAATTACTACAAAGTAATCTGATGGTTCTGGGTTCAATCTTAGTGTGAGACAATATAACAATACTACTAATGCTAAGAGGGGAGTGCGGTCAATATACCCCCATCGGATAAATAAAGGGTTCGGTTCGTTATTTCCCCACACCTACCAGATAATACCTGATGAAGGCCGTAGAGTGCAACGGCTGAAACGTTGTATGAAAAACAACCAAGTAATAATAATAATAATACCTCATCTCAAAAATTCAGAGATATACAATCATTTCTTGTCTGAACTTTGTTAGACTAGGTGTTTTGATCATTGTACGTGGTTTAGTCGGACTATTTCCCTCATCAACGTAAATTTTTAACAGTGTTTTGGTATCGTACCATCCTGCGTTCTTTGTCGTTTGTTTTGCAATTTTGAGACTCTTTTATAAAGAGCACACAGAAGTAGGGAAGATAATCACCAAAACAAAGAAACACAAACTTGACGTAACATGCCGAGTATGGAAAATAACTATGTCCAATAGGAAGCAGTTTCAACATTCCAGAACTAATGACATCCGAAGATGGCCGGAAGGTACACTTTGTGAAAAAGCGAACAGCAAGGATGAGGAAAATAATCCGACTAAACCAGTGAACCAGTGAACCAGTGAAATGAACCAGTGGCTGTCTCCTGAATAAAGAATCGTGGTAGTGATTCACTACAACCCTAGAAATCATTCTTTTTCATCTTAGTAATCTAACGGGATTGCTGGATTAAAGGGGTTTGTCGGATTAGAGAAGTTACCGTATTGGCTGCAGTTGATGTTTAAGCGACTACGAAACTAGAGGTAATGTCTTCAGGACCACGATTGTCAGTCGGCGTCAATCAGACCGGCGTAAAAATAGAACGAAAACTTGAAGACAGGATTTAAAAAATGAAAACAAAGTTAGGAGAGAAAATTGTGTAAAGAAAATTATATGGCTGAACGAAAAAAATTGATTTCTGTGTATAGATAGGACTGGTAATGTGATTCACACTACTACGATTCACAAACCCAGTCAATTGTTGGAAGAAGATATCGTCTATTTGGTTTTTTTTTTAGTTTTCCCTATTCGACGCCATTTTGTCAACTTGAGCTTGTGACATGTCAGGAGAAAGTGAAAAAGATAAATCGCGAGTAGGTGCATACATGAGAGAGGGGAGAAAAGAGAGAGAGTGAGAGAGAGAGTCGGATGAGGAGGAGCATTAAAGAACGGTTGGGACATAAATGAATGGTAGAAGGAGAGGAAGGTTGGAATGGTCTAGAGAGGAAGAAGAGAGTGAATGAGATGCCGAGGGAGGGGTTGCGGTCAGCTTTTAGCTTATAATTACGTTGAATTACCTCCCTTATTTCTATACATGTCTGTAGAGCAAATGAAAGGCCGGAAATGTTTCAAAGCAAATAGATTGGTGACAGGAAAAAAGTATTTAGGAAAGATTGGGGGGTCTTAATTCATAGCACATCACCTACACACGTACAAATTGATACATACAGAATAATACCATAGATACACTTCGAAAAAAGAGGACTCTATTTTTGTTTTTTTATATGCATTATAGATCAGAGGAAGGCCGTAAAATCGATCGGATGAAATGTTGCGGTGAGGACATAAAGAACGAAAAGAATGGGATCAATCATTTGAACAACTTCCGGTAGAATTATAGTAATTACGTAGAGGTCCATGGTATACCACAATCATTTCAGTATCCCTATGACCCCATACCTATGAGCTGGCGACAGGATTTCAACACGAAGAATTTTGAGTTTTACAAGTAGTGGAAATTACAGTAACCCTAACTCAGTGATAGGCACATTAGATTCCCCCTCTTCAGACCCTAGTATACATACATACAGACACAGAAATACGCATTCATGTATAAATAGAGAAAAATATAATACCTAGTTGTGTCGTCGGCAATAGTTATATGTTAACTTCTTATCTGAGGCCGACTGTTATATCACGTCACAAGCTGTTTTGTGTCTAGTGTCGATATATTCTTCAGTGTTTAAGGTAAATCCTTAGAGACAAACTGTTTTTAGTCCAGATCAAGTTGTTACTGAGCTCAATTGTACCTCTGCCAATGGAAAGGTGGACCATGGACTAAAGAAAAGAGGATAATTTAAGGAGGCTGATCTACAGCGTAGCAATATGTCCACATTATATCTGCAGAGGTGCTCAATGAATTCTTATTCAATTTTTGTTAAGGGGCTTTGAACCATGGGGTAAGGAAGACTTGGTTAAATACTGGTACGAATACAAGAGTTTTTTACAGTTAACCCCCTGCATCGTAGCAATTTATGAAATTTTTTTTTCATTCGGTTATCAGAGACAATGGCGTATGCACTCTCCCGGTTCTTTTCAGTCCAATCTGTCACCTGCATGGAATTGAAATCTTCACTACATTCATTTCTCAGACAATCTTATATGTGCCACTTCTTCAACCTAACCAAATTTCCATCGTTATTTCATATCGATTATTCATTTTAATCTGTCACTTTTATGGAGTTCAAATCTACACTCAAATTGTTGATGCATTCATTTCCTTGACAAAGCCATGCGTGCCGCTTCTTTCACTTTACCGACTTTCCATCGGTGTTTAATGTTGATCATTCGCATTATCTGTCACCCATACGGTGTTGAAATTTACACTTGGTTTGTTTATGCATTTATTTCTCTGACAACTTCATCTGTGCCACTAACGGCTTTCTGTCGCTGTTTCATATCGATTACTTTAGTTTTAACCCAAAAGGAGTAGTGTGCATCTCATAAGCTTTGTTAAGACTAATTTAGTTATCTCTCTTTGAATAAAGGCTTTTCAGGGATTTCATATCTGGTTTTTACCGGGAGCGGCTGCTCCTCTCTTATATTTTCTACATTCATTGCATGGGATGTTATATACGCTGTTTTTGGTGATATTTCTCTGTGTTTATCCTGAACCTTATAAAACTCAAGTCCGCTACTCATCTTACTGCTTATTTCCCCGTTTCATTTTTTTGTTTTTTGTTTTTAGCGAGAAGCTTTCTTGTCTACAGAAGAGACAATGTTACTTAATGTTTAGTCTCCTTGCAACATCTTAGTTTTTTTTTTTCTCAATCTTTTTCTTCTTATTTATTTTTAGCGATCCAAAATTCATTGATGTAGCTGGGTAACTACTTAAGGTTTTCATTTTAAAGTGTTTTGTATTTGCGGTCATTTCATGCTGAAAGATAAAGAAAAAAAGTCAAGATATTTGTTCTAAATATATATGCAATATTGGCAACTACACTCAAAGAAATACGAACAATAGAAATCCTCAATGGTTTCAAGAAACAGGCATAAAAGTAATCGATTTGACAGCACTCAATATTTCCTTCCTATCAATTCAGAAGATCACTATTCAGCCTCATTCTCTGTAAGGTCTAACATATGACCGGACGAAAATCTGTCCTTTGCGTCGACTTTGTTTGACGCTAATCTCCAAAACTAGTTTTACTTCCTTGATAAGACTTGCATCTGCAATTTATATTTTCTCTTATCGTTACATAAAGATGAAATATTGCGAACATGAACGACCTTGAGAAATATTTCATCGAATTATTTATTTCAGCGGAATAATGCAAATATCTGTCATAAACCATTGCGCAGAATGGTACTATATATTTCTTACGTACAACAAATTTAAGAAAAGAGCAAGCGATAAAAGGTTTCTTTTCTTTCTTTTTTTTCAGTTAGAAGAACGAAGACAGATCAAAACTGGTATTGGGCCAATGGGGCGTCTCAACTCACATGCAGAAAGTGAAAAACGAATTTGTTTCAAATGAATCAAAGAAGTCAGTCAAATTGTTGAACAGATAACTGAGCCCACGGGAAATATACCCGAAACTATCAGATCAAAAATTCAGTAATAAAGTTCTTTTTTTTTTTTTTTTTTCCAGTTTTTGATATGGGGGTATGACCGATGAAGTTAGCTACGACTTCCAAGACAGGATCAGAGAATTGAATTCAATTGGCTCTCATGATTACTGATATGATTTTTTTTTTTTTTTTTTTTTTTTTGCGAACGAGCGTACGGCGTCCTGTGTGTAGGAGAGACAATATCACTCCGAAAAGTTTCCTCTCTTCAATAAATCATGCAGAGAAGATAGCAGACCTGGCAAATTCGATTAAAAGAAAAAAAATTTTTTTGAAAAAGGATATGAGTTGAATTTCGATTTGAGTTTTTGAAAAAAATGTTTGAATCGTTCAAACAAGGCTCTTAATAGAATTTCAGGTTCTATCCTAAACTGATAGATAGATAGATAGATAGATAGATAGATAGATAGATAGATAGATAGAAATTGAGATAGGTAGATATAAACAGATTGAGATGGGTAGATAGAGAGAAAGAGAAAGAAAGATTGAAAAAGATAGATGGATAGAAATTTTGATGTATAGAAAGAAACAGATATAGACTTATGAATAGCCTGAGAAAGACAAGAATAAAAACAATAATAAAGACTTGATTCACTTCCTTTCTCTTGAAAATTCCATTTTCTATCTCTATCATGGCAGGAAGTGTTTGCTTTCTGTGAAGGAAAAACTCTCCTATACCGTCAAGATCTCGTGACTTGATCATCGCATTGCTGTCCATTGCTGGAGTGGACATTATCAAAATGGCAGATGCTCCCAGTCTTAGAATAATAAATCAATTATTGAAATTCCCAAAATGTGTACCGTTTTTTTTTCTTTATTGTTTCGATCGAAATTATTATGGAGAGCAAGGTTGTGTCTTGGTGAGACATTATTTGTCCATGAATCAACGTAGAAAAGAGGATATTGCTGTCATTGGCTGGTCATTCTTATGCAAAGTACCCGAATATTGCTCTCAAAATTGCGTCAATGCGAAGATTCTAGTTATCCAACGCATTCCATTGACTTAGAGCAATTGGGAGTTGCATACCTTGAATCCCAAATTGCATCGCTAACTAGGCAATAGATTGAATACAGGGGGCCAGCGATCGAGGGGGATGTAAACACAACATTTACAGTAAAACATACATTCATACAAGCATACACATTCAATAACTAACAAACAAGAATAGATTGAAAAATGAAAGTATATGAATATGTATCGAATTTGCAGGGTGTCGGGGACACGAGATTTGGAATTTAGCATCAGAAGGACAGACAACAAAGAAAACATGACTAGTGGTGACAAAGTCAAGAGAGAAATAGTGTGAGCAGCAGAGGGGGGCCTCCAAACAAGCATGTATAGCGAGCAGCTCTCCCACAGAAGGAAGCTGCTGTCAAAATGTTATTCCAGTACCGGGAATCGATTATTACTCCGTGTATTAAGGGCTTCTCGAAAATCTGAGTGTTCTTTTCAGCTCTTCTCTTTCTTCCGATCAACAGGAAAGCTGTTCCGGATCTTGATGAACCAGCATGGTGCTGTAATTTTGTCTCTCTCTTGTGGATCAGCGCGAAAATGATTCATGGATTGTTGAATGAACATGTCAAAAAATACCAGTAAATGCATCTCTTTCCCCGCGGATGATTAGCAAAAGAAAAAAACACCAAAACCCTCCTTCTTTCCTTTCCTTATCTATTTCCTCAGTAATTATATAAACCGTTATCTTACAAAAATCCACATTGTTTGTCATCTTTCTCTGAACGACTGTTTTCGCTGTTTTAGCTGCCTTTGGTACGAGCCTAATACACACACGTTAGTTTTTAACATAAATCAAATGTGAACCAGCCCCTTCCTCCAATAAGTGTGATCTCCCTTCGTAATAGTCTTAACCAATCGACAAACGACGACCCATGTCACATGGGAAGTCTTTGACATATATGTATCGAAATTTTTCGGGATTCGATAGACGAACACATCTTTGGAATAGAATGCACTAGAACATCCGATTATCAGACCATCAACAAGTCCTGAAAACCAAGCCAAAAGATATTCCTTTTCTTGAGAGAATGTTTTTTCTGTACCTTTTTCACGTACTTATTCATATTCATTCTGCAACTAGCGCAAAAAGCTTTCTACAGCTTAGTTTGCTACTTAAATAGAATAACACATTCTTAATTGACACTTGATGACAAGATCACCCAGTAAGAAAAAGTGCTTGAAAGAAGAGAGGACTATCATTGGCTCGAAGAGGCTTGGGCTGGGAGAGAAAGTCTGGACTTTGAAATATGATAAAGCAGTCCCCCTTTTCTTTTCTTTTTTCAGGGATGTAAGTCGGACCCAGGCTCTAGGCAGCTACACTGTCGTACAAATCACCCTCTACAGGGTCGTCTGTGATCCTTGCTCAAAGTTGGAGACGTACTATCCGTGATCTCCTACGAATGGATGGTAAAATTCTACAGCCAGTTCGACATCAACCAACAATGGAATGTTCACGTCCTGTAATATGATCACAGATCAGATTTGTTGTTCGTAAAATCCTATAAAGGGGTGGCAGATCCCCCATGGCTAGCTCGTATCTACCAGGAGGACACTCCTGTCAAACGTACGACCTTGGAGCAAAGGTTCTATCCATACTACATCAGTGGATCATATGATGCAATCATCATCATCAACATCATCATCATCAACAACAACATCATCATCATCATCATCATCAGTCTTTTAACGTTCGTCGTTTGACATAGACCTTCCCCAGACTTCTCTAAATTTGTATAGTTCATCTCTTCATCTTGTATTCTGTCGGCCTCGGTGTCGCATGTGATCTCTGGGGATCCATTTTGCGAGTTGTGATGTCCATTGGTTGTTTGCCATTCTTGCAACATGGCCTACCCATTGCCATTTAAGTTTTCGAATAGATTCCATGATGCCTCGGACTCTCGTTTTTTTCCTTATATTCAGTTTTGCATCTTCGATTCTGAGAGTTATGTCCTTATTCTCAATGTGATCGTTAAATAATGATTTTCGTTTTACAGAAGTTCATGTGTAGGCCAACTTTTTTGATTTCATCATTTAGTTCATTTAGCTTTAGTTGGAGGTCATGTGTGTTCTCTGCAAAAAAGGAGATGTCGTCTGCAAATCTTGTTTGTCTACTTTGATTCCTCTGTTCTCTCAGTCCAGGTTTCGGAAGATCATCTTGAGGCAGGCTCTGAAGAGGTTGGGTGAGCTGGTATCACCTTGTCTTACCCCTTTTCGGAGCTGGAAGGGTTTACAGGGTTCAGTTGACTTTGTGCACGTCGCACTACACTTTAAATCTTCGTACACGGGGCCAAGTCACATATATATGAAGAAAATTAGGTTCACTAATCAGGTGCACTCATGTTTCAGCCTTCGGGTCTCTTCAGGTGAATATTTCATCATATTCAACGCTCTACTATATTGAATTATAGATTTGTATTTTAATATATATATATATATATATATATATATATATATATATATATATATATATATATATATATATATATATATATATATATATATATATATATATATATATATATATAATCCCCTGCACTCAGCTATCCCAAGTCTCCCCTATATAGAAAGAGAGAGACAAAGAGATAGATTATAAATATCTATTTATCGATATATATATATATATATATATATATATATATATATATATATGTGTGTGTGTGTGTGTGTGTGTGTGTGTGTGTGGATAGACAGATATGCATGCTCGCACATTGTATAATTAACGCACCCCTATTCAGGGTTAAGTACTCATTAAGTGAGGTAACTCGTTCATTGTAAGCTTAAGATATATATATATATATATATATATATATACATATATATATATATATATATATATATATATATATATATATATATATATATATATATATATCGACTGGCCCTGTCTGTTCGTGAGCTTCAACCAAATTTCGCACTAATTTGACATGCGTACTCAGTGGACCTGGAAAATATTTTCCATTGTTTATAGATGGGGGTTCTATTCACAATGTAATTATAATGCTAAACTGAACTCGTACATTCCTTTCAATATACACATATACATACGCATACTAGGTTCTGGCCAGTATATAGGTATATAAATTACCTTAACGTAGCAACCATCAAATATTCAAGTAGAATATTTATTATCCATGAAAAGATTCTAGAGCATAAAGAGCCAAGTAATCAATATTAACCGAGCGAACTGGATTATTATTTTTATTGACTTTTTTGTTTTTTTAAGTGTTTATTTTTTCTTCATCATCTTCAGGCCATTTTGACTCCGTTGATTATTGCTGAAAGTCAGTACAAATAAAATACTGTATAGAAAGTATCTTTTTCAAAACTCATTAATAGAAGGGACAAAAGAACAGAATAAAACCAAAGATGGAAATCTGAATAAAATTGTCGTTTTCTTGTCGGCCATGAGTTCCAAGATGTCAGTCTCACATATGACCACTGCACAAAAGTCATCAGATTTTTGGTCGTTATTCGTGCTATCACATTCCGCCTTATAGTGAAACTTCGTGATTGAAGAGCAAGATGCTGCATTTTGAAGCAATTGTCATAGATTCAAATCTTTACCAGCTACAATATTTTAGCTTGAATATTCGCGTTAAAGGCATGTACATTGGAACTTTCAACCTATACCAAAACCAACACATACAATCAGTTTGAAAGCCTTAAACATAATCGGCGTTCATCTCTACGGCCAATTATCTCACCTTCTTATGAGTTGAAAAAATGGTCATCGAGACGATGCTACATTCTTGTTGAAGTTATTTTTCAAGATGGCATCTACTGAAACGGGTGTTCGTTGGAATCATGACTGTTTTTTTTTTCATTTCTAAAAGGAAATGAGGCCTGCATTGATGTTTCTAGCAGCCTAAGTTCCATTTTATCTGGAGTTTTTTTTTAACGTTTTCTCTGCAATATTGGATGGTATCTACCCAGTTTCTGCAGAATTCATAAAAAAATTAGTAGCAATCGACGTGACTGATTTTTTATAGTCTTTGATATAAAGTGTTACACAATATACACACACACACACACACATATATATATATATATATATATATATATATATATATATATATATATATATATATATATATATATATATGTGGTACTGGATGGGATAATGTAAAGTCTATAGCCACACTGAAGAGATGTAATACATCGAAGCAGCTGTCTGTGGATGACACAATAATATATATACGTGTGTGTGTGTGTGTGTGTGTGTGTGGATATATATCGCGTTTTATAAATGTGGATTACATCCTTTAGAGAGCTTTATTACTTGCCTCACGCGACATAAAACGTATAGTTTTATCACTTAAGAACAGTCTGACGAAAAAGGAGAAACAACCCTTTGATGTTCCATTGCACCTGCTTAAATGTTTGTAAATGAAATGAATCCTGTACACCTCAGAAGAGGATTTTTCATTCAACAGTTAGTCTAAGTATGTACCATTTCAGCTACTTCTGGACATAAATGATCGTTATGGCTAAAAAGCAAACAGAAAAAAATAGGCTAATTGTATTTGGTTAAATCACAGTGACATTTTAACGGTCTGAAAAGTCGACTACTTACTAATTTCTCATTTGGTGAGACCACGACTAACAGCAAATCAGATTAACAACTTGAACAGCTACCATCATGATTGAATTAGTGCGTTACAAACGGCGTCAGAAATTCTTTCTGGATTAATTTAGCTCTGCCGACGAAGTTGGAGTGGTATATGTATTACCCCACGTATTCCAATCTTCCCGTCTGTCTGCCCACACGATATTCCCGAAAGTTCTCAATGAATTCCAATTAAATTTTGTGGAAGGGTTAGCGATGGCCAAGGAAAGAATTGATTGAATTTTGGGTTTTTACCCAGGACTTGGTTTCCAATTGTGTTTCAATTTTCCTTCTTTTTTTCATACAATTATGTATTTGCTCATGTCTATTTACACGATATCTCCAAAGGTTTTCAATGAATTTCAATGACATTCTGTGAAACGGTGGGTCATTGGCTAAGAGGAAGTGATTAAATTTCTAGGCGGGTCTAGGAATTTGTAACCGATTGACTTAGTGTACAGTCTCGGCAGAGGAGTGCTCTCTAGTATGTTAGAGGTAAAAGTTCTGGGAAATTTGATTTGGTTCCTATGTTATTCAACATCTCTGCTGTTTTTACAGACAGTATAATAAGATAATAGTAACGTTGCAAGTTTTATACCTGAAGCCTCTATGTTAATATGTTTACACAGTAATTTCAAATGTAACTGTGAGATATTTTTCACTAGAGTTCTTGTATTCATTTGGGGAAAAAACGAAATTGACACATCAGCAAAAGTAGTAGTAGTAGTAGTAGTAGTAGTAGTAGTAGTAGGGATTATTTCAGTAGCAACCAGCGAACGAATATAGGCATATACGCACAACAGTGCGGCCAATTTTGTACTCGAGAGTTAACATTAACCCATCCCCTCTTGCTGTCAGTTTTGTCATATAATTATATTTGTATGTGTGCGTGAGTGTGTACATGCGGTCAAATTTAATATTAACGAATTAACATGTAATGTCAACGAAAATCTAACCTTGGTCCCTTCAAAGGGCACCTCATGTTTGTGCATGTGCAATATCCCCGCTGATTGTTTGCTATTACATCAAGGCTGTAATAACGATTCTCGAGGTATTCTGAATTGCAGGATTCTTTTCAGACACACACACACACACACACACACACATATATATATATATATATATATATATATATATATATATATATAGTATGATGTATAGGAGGAAAATATTGTCAAATGCTAAGCCTTTAAAAAAAATCCAAATCCTAAACATCAGATTAACTTGGTTCAAGGAGGATAACGGAGTACATGTAATTGTGACTACGTCATTTTGGGATCGATGTCTTGAAAGTTGAAATTGTAGGTGAACTTCATCAGAAAAAAGGAGTTGAAGAGTTTCCATTGAAATATTTCATTTTCTCAAATTTTTCGCAAAGTTATCTCAGTTCAATTAACAATAATTTGTTAAAAGCATTCCTACAAGAGATGTAATATATATACATATATATGAAGCGAAGGTTTCAATTCTACTTCATGGTACTGGATGGGAAAATGGATAGTCTATAGCCACACTGAAGAGTTGTAATACAACGGAGAAGCTGTCCGTGGATGACACAATATATATATATATATATATATATATATATATATATATATATATATATATATATATATATTCCCATGCACTCATCTAACCCAAGTCTCCCCTATATAGAGAGAGAGAGATTGTAAATATCTATTTATCGATTTATATGTGTATGTGTATAGATAGAAAGATAGATATGCATGCACGCACATTGTATATATTGATAGATATTTACAATATATATAGCTAACGGAGACCAGGGCTTATTGAGCGTAGGGGCCGGTTGAATCACTACTTGAAAATTTTATTTCCGCCTCTTGATTGTTAACCTCATTTTGAGCTGAGAAAAATCAACCTCTTTCGCCCTGGTAAATAATTTATCACTTTGACAAACGAGTGCTTAGTTCAGGCTATGTTGTGGGGTTGATAGCATAGCTTACGTTTATAAGATGTGGCACTAAGCTTCGTATACGATACATTTTAAGCAGCTTCTGTCAGAACGTTTTCTTGGAATCGAATGTTAAGAAAACCTTGTATTTGAGGCTTGTTGGAAAATTAAACTTGGAGATGCTTGGCCCTCTGTGATTGCATGCAATTGAGACAGAGGGAAGACAAAAGACCTACATTTTGCAGAACAAATCAATGGTGTTGTCATTCTCTTCTTGTTGCTCTTTTCCTATCTTCCACCTTAATGCGTCATTGCGGTCCACTCTCATTTGATTCCACTTGTTCTACCCGTCAGTCACTATAGTCGGAAAATCTCACTTTTTTTTTTACTTGATTACATTCCTATGTGTGGTTTGAAATTTCATATTCCTCAATTATCAAACTATATTAATTAAATCTGCATTTACAAGCAAGATGGAACCAACTAAGCCCACAGATGGAATAAGTTAGAACACCATTTCTCAAAAGTCTAAATGATAATATGATAAATTCGACAAACGTTTCGGATTCAAACGACTCAACCAAAGGAGTATTTTTTCTACAGTAACTTTTGGTTATATTTGCGTTTTGATGCATCAGCCCTGGTCTCCTATATATATATATGCATAACATAATATAATTATATATCAATAATATAAAGCCACTTCTGAAATGTATTGGCTTTATTTCATAGAGTGCTCGATACATGCAACATTTTACCCATAGAGTTAAGTTGTTTTAGAGTAGAGCTGGAAATAAATAGTAGGTTGTGAATTCGCTACACAAACTAGCTCTTGTTTCAGCCCTCTCTGGGCCTCTTTAGAGAGGGCTGAAACATGACCTAGTTTGTGTAGCGAATCCACAACCTACTATATATATATATATATATATATATATATATATATATATATCAAACAGCATTTAAAATCAATAACCATACACTCACACACACACACACACACACACACACATACATACATACTTACATATATATATATATATATATATATATATATATATATATGTGTGTGTGTGTGTGTGAGTGTATGGTTATTGATTTTAAATGCTGTTTGATATCAGGTGAAGAGTGCGCGTAAATATAGGAAGTACAGACACAGAATTCTACACTTAATGATAACACCTAATTTCTCGGTGCCGCGACCTTCAGACCAACTGGTAATTTCAGTGTCTTCACCGTGTATATATATGTATGTAAATAAATAGAGAGTGAGAGAGAGAGGGGGAGGAGTTGTAAAGTTGAGACAAGTGCCCGGCTGTGTTGTGTATATATTTACATATTAGTCATTCCAGACATGGTTCAAAGCGAAAAGGCTTGAATTGGTTACTGGCTTGTTTGAGTCGGGGTTATCCAGAGGTCAGCTCTCAGAGAGACTAGTTGCCATGGGGACATTCCTGGTGAGGTGAGAAAATGTGTGTTAGAATAAAGGGATTCAAACTGAGAAGAAGTGATGATTAGGAATTCTGGTGGAGAGAAAAAATATTTGTGATAAAAGGTTCTTACACTATTGCAGGCACAGTCAGTTTTAATCTTCCATTTTTCAAAAGTTTCAATTCGTTTCTATGTTTACTTGTTATTTTTTGTTTCTTGGGTTTGTTATGAAAAGATATTTTCGGTTTTTGGTGTAAATCGTAATCTGGCTTATGGGTGTGTTTTAAGGTTTGTGAGCAGTTTATGTATTCTGTTGTCATGGTGATAGTCGTGTGTGCTGGAGTAAGTTGTCAGGTTGTTTAATTTGATTTTTAGTTCATTAGGAGAAAGAGTTTTTCGAAGAAATATTCTCATGTTTTCATGATTCTCGGGGATTTTTGTGGCTTTGTAAGGTGTAATCTATACTATATCATTTCGATAACGGTCAATTTAGCATCATCGTAAAAGTATGGTTTGGTAGGCGTGCTGCTCTATTGGGAGTAAATTGTTATAATTGGCGGATCTAACTCTTAGTCCATAATTATTGAGTCTGACGTTGAAAGGCCATTCAGATTCCCCTACGTACTGTGTTTTGCATCGTGTGCATTCGATGAGGTAGATAATGTTGCTACTTTTGCACTTGAGGCTATTGAAATATTTGATGGTGAAGCTGGTGGAGGGGTTTGTGAGCTCGGGGTGAATACCACATTTTACAGCAATTTTTGCAGTACACATTTGCGCTATATATATATATATATATATATATATATATATATATATATATATATATATATATATAATGCAAATGTATTTAGCAAGACATAGTTGAACGTTGATAAATTTTTGAACTGTTATAGATAATACCCACATGCTTGCCTTTTGTCCATGGAATGTGTGTATATTGCGAGTAGAGTTTCAGTCAAATTGTTGAGTATTTAGAGGTCGCTCCATTTTTCATGATATCATTCTTCACAATGGGCTAGCGCACTATCTCGCGAGGTTGATTAAAAGCGGGATAACATTCACAAAACGCCCTTTCTTTTTTAGGCTAATGTGAATTTAATATAATTCTGAACAGGTTTTCATACATCACTTATCGATATGATCAAAATATATCTCTTATAAGAGAGATATATCTAAATATATCTCTTATAAGAGATATATTTTGATCATATCAATATCTAAAATATATTTTGCGATTGGAAGTAGTGCAAATATACAAAATGAAAACGATTCAAATTGAAAGTTATCGTATTCTTATCTGCATTAAAAAATATGGTGGATGTTATCCAAGTAAATTTAGACGATTTGACATATTCTCTCATAATTTATTTGATTACTAATTTAGATTTTCAAGCAATTTTATCCGTTTGAAGCTCCTAATGTAAAGCTTCTCAAGAAGATTGAATTTAAGAAAACATTTTCAAGCCCCCCCCCCCCATAATCGGGGCCGTAGATCGCGCCGATCTCTCAGATCGGAGATCTATCCGTCGTCAAAGAGAAAGCTGGGGTGAAAAGACAGCCTGAGGAGATCTGGCATCATTCTCTCCAGGAGACTGTCCTTCTGGATTGGGAGGGAAAGCTCCTTCCTGATTTTGAGGGAAGAAGACTAACGTAGATCGATTCGTAGTTTTTATCTCATTTAAGAAAAATCATCTTTTCTCACCTTCTTCTATCAAATTGTTTCCGAACATGATTTTTTCTATTTCTATTGATATTCGGACCATCCTCATCTTGGTTGTTTTTCATGCAACGTTTCGGCCGTTGCACTCTACGGCCTTCGTCAGGTATCATCTGGTAGGTGTGGGGAAGTAACGAACCGAACCCTTTATTTATCGTTGTATGAAAAACAACCAAGATGAGAATGGTCCGAATATCAATATAAATAATAATAATACCTCATCTCAAAAATTCAGAGATATGATTTTTTTCTGTTTTTTTTTTTTTTGTTTTTTTTTTTGCTGTTTTTTTCTCTCTTCTCAGGAATATCAAAATTACTCACCTATGGATTATTTTTTCTCTCTTGTATTGTGTCCAATTTTTTCTTTTCTTTTTTTTTTTTTTTTTTGATTTCAATTTGTATAATTAAAACATTGAACTCATAGACATTCAGCCCAGAAGCAACAAATGAATATGAAATTCAAATAATAAACAAAAAACTGGCAGTTCAGTAATTACAAGTGAAGCAGGCGAATCTCAATATTTCCTGTCGAATGTAAACGTCAGAACAAAAAAGGTGAATAAATCTCCCGGCCATATTTCTGGAAAAAGCGACGTGAGCAAAATCGGCCCAAAAAAGATCTATTATATAAGCATATTGATATACGTTTTTACTAAAAATGAATAATATCTCAACAAATAAAATATTACCTGAATTGCCAAAAAAGAAAAAAAAATTAGAACAGACTTTAAAAACGGCGTTATTCTCAATCAGCGTAAGTGAAACTGGCAACCAGCACCAAGCCAGTTAGAATAATGTTGATCGCAAAGGCCTGTCGTGGAGTGATTTATAGCACTCTGGTATCGAAGACCATTTCCATCGTGTAATTAGTTCGGTTCTCTCTTGAGGCTCTACTATTGAGGCCTTGTGATAAACTAGACTAAGCTCAGTGAATATTGATTTTCTCGATCTGATAATGATAAGTGAAGCAGGCGAATTTCAGCAATTTCTGTCGAATGTAAACAACAGAATTAAAGAAAATGGTGAATAAATATCCCTGCCGTCATTTCTCAAAAGGGCAAATATGTGATTGATCCTTTATATCATTTGTGAGCCGTAAGTCTATCTGTGATAACTAACTGGACTCTTTCTGTTTGCTGCCACGAAAGAGTATCGCGAATACATGAACAGAAAATAATGTTCAACTCAGTGTGTACGTGTTTTTTTTCGCTTATCACAAATAATAACTACTACTACTACTACTACTACTACTACTACTACTAATACTAATACTGATACTACTACTACCGCTACCGATGGGTCAATTCGTTTTTGGGGGGCGGGGGCTCAAACGAATACAAGAATTTTAGTTAACAATATCTCCGATAACCCTTTCAAATTACTGTGTAGGCTTACTGACAGAGAACACAGCTTTAACAAATTAACGGGAATTTACTGGTTGATAAATATACGAAAATATAAATATGAAATATAAATTAGGTTAATTATTCAATCAGCGAGCAAAGGAAGACCCTACTTCCCTCCCCCAACCAGAAAATATCGTGAAGTTAAATAAGAAGGAAACAGATAGAACAATGATATCAATCAAAATAAAACAGAAAAATAAAAGAAGAAAAAAATATTCAAACGAAAAAGGCACAACATGAAGTGCACGTATTTAACAGGGAAAGCTGCAAAAGACGCTGTTGGTGCTATTAAGGTGGAATGCGTAAAAATTATTTCACTGGGCATAATAGACAGGAATGGCGAAATGAATTGCGGAGAGAAAAAAAAATAAGAAGAAAACTAGATAAAAACAATAATAAAACTATTCGGACGGAGAGAAAAAAAAAAAAGAAGAAAGAAACGTCCATGTATTTAACAGTGAAACCAACCAAAGACGCTGTTGGTTGCTGTTCAGGTAAAATGCGTAGAAAAAAAAATTCAACTTGGCAGACAGAACGGAAGTGTGATTGACAGGTCACGAAAACAATCAGAAATCAGAAAGAAGGAAAATGGCTGACACCTCCACTTTCACAGATTTGATTTGTAGACAGAGGAAGAAAACGAGAGGAAAGTAGAGAAAGAGAGAGTGGGGGGAAATAGGAATAAGGAGAAAGAAGGTGATGAAGAGAAAAGACAGAAAGTGAGAGAGTGAGATAAAGAGTCATACAAAGAGAAAAAACAATGCTTTCCTCAGGGGAGAGCATTTTAATAAAATGCTGCAACACCATATCTGTAGTCTCTGATGACCCTCAATGCAATTATTGGCTCAGCTGTCAAACTTCATTAAATTCTTTGTGAGTCGCAGTATTCAATATAACATTCAGTGCAATTAGAATTTCATTTTTTTTTTGTTGGTCGCCGATTGTACTGTACATATTTTATTAATGTTTGATTAATGAAAGAATGCGGATCATACTTATCTGCATTTCCCCCGGGGACAGAATACGACATAAGGTCGGTTTAGTGTGGCTAATCCTCATATGTACGCCCAAGAGATTGAAAAAATAGTCTAGTTCTCTCGTCACTTCCCTTCGGGGGGACACCCTCAGTATCGAGCAATGGGCATGAGCTAACCACAGTGCAATGGGTGTGCTGATTGGGGCAACAGTCCCATAAAACTGAATCGAAAAGACCCCTGAAACAAAGCTCATAAACTGCTCTCTGATCTTAGCCAAAAAGCCAAAAGGCGACAATATAGAAAGGCAGATGGATTCTTCGCCTACCGCCTTTCAGACAAGGAACCTTAACCCCATTAACTGCCGATTGGGGGATTCTTTTGCTATGTACAAGTCCAGATATACCAGTGTTAACCCTCTTTCAGTTTCAAACAACTGCACAAACACTTACGGCTTTCATTTTGAGTGACAAAAAAATCAAGTGAATATAATAAAATAAGTCTCTATGTGACCTGCATCGTGTATAAAAGAATTGATAAAGTTGTTGTGCAAGGGAAAATGACAAGGAAGCTGTCATTCCATCGATGACTGGAACACCTGGACTCATTCAAACGTTACTCGATGAGATCCTGTAAACTAAAGTGATAGTTTCAATTTTTCAGACACAATTACCGTGAGAAAGATTTTCTTACCTGATATTCAGTCTATTACTGTTCAAACCGAAATGTACGGTAAAATAAAATACACGAGTTCTCGACATAATTAAAAAAGTTAGGTAATCAAATTAGAGAAAATTGCAAGCAAATAAAGAAGTATGACATGCAAATTTAAAAAAAAAACAAGCTTTTATCTACCTCTGCCAACGAAATTTGGGGGCAGATCCAGGATTTTTTTCCAGTTATATCCCTGCATTGTAGCTATTTGTCCATACGATATCTCCAGAAGTTTTCAATGAATTTCAATAAAATTTTCAGGAAGGTGAAGAGGAATCCGTTGAATTCGGGGACGGATTCAGGAGCTTCTTACTGTTCCCTCCCCTGCATCGTAATCATATATGAACTGATTTCAGTGATATTTGTTTTCGCAGAAATATGCACTCTCTGAATACTTTCTAGTTTTAAATATTTACAATCCACGATTTTTTTTCCTTCTTTCTTCTGACTCTACAAAACATTTTTCTTGCTCTCCCTTCCTCCTTACTCTCTATTGTTGACCCCCACCCTACCACTCCTCTTACTTCTTTCCCTTTCCTCTCCCTCCCTCGTCCATCTGTTCTTTCATTTCCGCCTGACAGTACCAAGTGTTTCTCCTCACAATCAGATATCGATTCTACTCGGTCCGGATTTTCATCTTTGGTATAAGTCTCGACTGATGCAGTATTTTACATCAATAAGAATTTCGGATGAGATGTCTGAGATAAACTGGGCAACACCTTCCCAATATCGACTTTCTCCCAAGTTTCTTAAGGATGACCATACGAACAACTCTACTGGGACATTTTGATGAAAAAAGAAAATGATATTGTCCCCGTTCTACCTGAGATTCAGTTTACTTCACAACTTTTGCGTTGAAGCAACATAATCTCAGTCTTCTGGCTTCTGTGGTGAAATATTAATTGGGATCGATTTGTCCCACGTATCAGGTCGCTTGTCGGCTTTTCCTGTATGGCTCTCTCACTCCTTCTCCACTATACGTTTTTGTTTATCTTATCTGTCGCGCTATAAAAAGTACCTAAACAGGGGTATAGCCCAACAAAATTTTGGATGCCTACTTTCGGATGGACCCGGGGGAGGTTTTGAAAACAAAAAATTTTGAAAGAAATATTTTTGAAGGGTTTTAAAAGGGTTTGGGGGGGATTTTTTATTTTTTATTTTTATTTTTTGACCAAAATGTAGATAATGCCAAATCGGAACTACCTTCCGCCCAGTATCTTCTTTATGCTTATATATGATTTTTTAAGGGGTGTAAAGTGAATGGAAAACAATCCTTCAAGGGGTAAAAATTGACTGGATACTTTTTCCTCTTTTAAGGTGTCATCATAGAAGGAATACTTTTCCTCATCCAATGAAGGTAGACATTAGGTAAGAAAATCTTACTTGTTAAAAAAGAATTGAAAATGTCAGTTTAGATAACAGGATCTCATTTAGTAATGTTTGAATGTGTTCTGGTGTTCCAGTCACCAATGGAATGACAGCTGTCCATAGACTTCCTTATAATTTTTCTCCCATGCACAGCAACTTGATTAATTGATTAATACGCGATACAGGTCATACTTGAGATGGAGACTTCTTTTATTATATTCATGTGAATTTTAAGCGGTCAAAAGTGGAGAGAAATTGATTTGACCTGTTGGCTCAATCGATTAGTGCAGACATAGGCTACACATCAATGTCATTCTGTTCATTTTCTTCTCAAAATAAACAGATGTTGATTTTTTTCATGTTCAGCAGATGTCAATTAATATTGAAATATCATCAAAATTCTGTTCTATTGATCAAGTCCTTGTTGTGTAGCTTATCTTCATTTTCTGTGGAAATCTGAAGTCTGAGGAGAGCTTCTCAAAATATTTAATTGAATAGATTTACCCTAATTCTATCCAAGTTTTGAAATCAATTTTTCTACTTTCTATTAGTAATCAAGATCATCATCATCATCATTATCATCATCATCATGAGTTTTTTATCGTCCGTCGTTGGACATAGGCCTTCCCCAAGATTTGCCACACTACCATGAGCGATGCGGAACTAATACTTTATGAATTAGTCAAGTTCGTCTCTCCATCTTGTTGTGAGTTGTTATGGCCATTGATTTTCCACCATTCTTGCGACATAGCCAGTGCATTGCCATTTGAGTTTTCTAGTGGATATTATGATGTCTCAAACTCCTGTTTTCTCCCAGATATACTGTACAGTCTTGTGATCTCTCTATGCGAGGTTGAACATGATTTTTTCATGTGTATGTTGCATACTTCCCAGTCTGTGGGTCAGTATCTTGGTTAGATTCCATGTTTCAGCTCCATAGGTGACTATCGGAAGGATGCATTAGTTTTATACCCGTCTTTTTAGGACCAATGGGATCTTCTTCTTTTTAAGGATTGGACTTGCTCTGCCGAAGGTTAACCATCCAAGAGTAATTCTTCACTTGATTTATTCTTTTTGGTACTAAACAATTCAAGATATCATTCATTTATTTCATAGGTTAAAATGAAGTATTGATGTAATATCCATTAGTAAAAAAACTCATATTGATACGATTATACAAGGGATTTATATTGATCCGATTTCGTTTACGCCCCCTCCCCTTCTAGGAACGCATCTCCGGCGTAAAATCAGGGCATCTTGTATCGTCTCTTAGGACGAGAAGATGCAATATCTCAGCCTTGCTGGATTTGGTGCTCATAAATTTCCATTGAGCGTGCGCGTTAACATTCTTGCTTCTTTTTCTCCACAAGTGCCCGGATGCCAATAAAATATTGACGTTCCTTGCCTATCAGGAATATCCGTTTCTCTGAGTGCTTCTTCCGTTCCAGCAGGCCCTAATAGTTTTTTTGTTTTTTTTTACAATTCATTTGTTTTTGTTTTTGTTGTTGTTGTCGTTCAGGAAATATTTTCATTTTCCATTTTTTCTATCATATCGGATTTTGGTCAATACAACGGTAGTTATAGAGGATTTTACTCCAAATCGCTTGTTAGCTGAAGCCTATCCATAAAGTTGTAGGTCATTGTTTTTCTACAGAGTAGATATCCTGCTGAGAAAACTTGGTTTTAAAAAGGGAAAAGCCCCGTAACCGGATAACATCATGATCGACTTACTCAAAAAAGCTGGTAAAGTCATCTTTAGGAAAGTAACTATTCTATTTAACTTTTGTCTCAGCGTAGAATCTCTGAAGATTCGAACTCTGCAATCATAATGCTGTTATACGAAAAAAAAGGAACCCGAAAGATCTAAATAACTACAGGCTAATAAGCCTACACAACTGCGTCTACAAGTTTTTTTTTTTACCAAAGTGATCACCAACCAAATCACCAAAAGGCTAGTTGAAAACCAACCACAGGAACAAGCAAGCTTCAGAATAGGCTACTCGACCATTCACCATTTTCATTCGATAAATCAAACAAAAAAAGAAAGCAGCAGAATCTAAAATACCACTCGCTGAAGCATTTGTTGGCGTCAAGTATACATCCTAAGTCATTGATACAAGGCGTAGACACGTATATGAAAGGGTCTTGCTGCATATCTATCGACGCAGTAATTTGTTTATCATTAAGACTCTGAGCTCTTTCAGCTACTCACCGAAACTCTTCACAGCCTGCCTTGAGATGATCTTACGAGGCCTTGACTGGGAAAATAATGAAATCAGAACAGACGGTGAATAACTCAGTAATCTCGAAATTGCTGACGACATCGTCCTTTTCGCAACGTGCACAGAAGAGAATCATGCTCATTACCCCATGGAGAAACCACGACAGCATAGCACATTAAAGAGAAAACAGGAATCAGAAATATCACAGAAACCATTTGAAAACTCAAATGGCAAAGGGCTAGTCATGTTGCTAGTATGGCGGGCAACCATTGGACATCATGACTCACAACGTGAATACTAAAAGATCATATGCGAAACTCAAACCGACGAAATATGAGATGGTGTGATGAACTAGAAAAGTTCAGAAAGTATTGGCTCCGTGACGTCAATGTTAGAGAGGTGTGGCGAATCTTGGGAGGGTACACGTCCAACGACGGACGCTAAAAGGCTGATGATGATGATGAATTTCCATGACGTTCACTATCTACTTATAAATTGAACAGTGTGATTCCCTTGATTCTCCGTACATAACAATGGACTATTCCAATTAAAGGTAATAGCTTTGCTGACTAAAATATTAGCGACCCACCATTTTAGACAATGGACTCTTCCACTGAAACGAGATTTTTAGTTTCTTTTCTAAAAAAAATAATCATCTAAAGAATTCAAATACAGGCAGTACCCAACTTTTGGAAGTTCGGTTTATGCCACTTGTTTTTTCGAAAAATAAAAAACACCTATTATAGAGGCAGTGCATTCATCCCCCTCACTCTTATATAATCAAGTCTCCCATTCTTCCCATGGCCACGACCTCCGATGATTCAGCCTGGCATACCATTCTAACCGCTTTCTGGGTCTGATGACTCAAAAGTTGTTGCCAGATAAATTAATGATAATTGCTTTTCTGCTTTGAAGCAGAAACGACACTTATTAGTTTTCATCTGGCATAATACCAGGTTGCAGATCATCAAGATAATGGATATTTGGAAAATAACCTGTATGAGTTAAACGATTTACGACGAAGCTCAGACTTCAAAAGCTTTCCCTTTTTTTTTTACTATTGTAAAAAAATATCTCTTCACCATAAACCTCATCTATTCCATTCACTTTTCCCATTTTACTATTGTCTTCGGTCTTGGCCTTTTATAGCCATTGGTGCATTTCTGTACTCCTGGTAGGTGGCCCTGCACGATGGTCTCAGCAAAGCCGTTTTATCTAATGAAATGCCCGTATCACGTCAGCTTCTGCTTCTTTAGGATGGTAAAAAGTTTTCATGTGATTCGATGGTCTGGTCGATTTTCAGATGGATGTAGGAGACATGTTCAGTTTTGGAGAGGCTCAGAATTTCCCGGTAGCATCTGATTTCCATGGTTTGGGTCCTTCTCTGAAGCTCAACTGTGAGAGTCCATGTTCTACACGCGTATACTGGCGTTCAAAACCACTGCTGCTTCGTTTTCATTGCCCAGGGTTCGTGACGTACCTACAAACCAACCCAACCCAAGGAACATCACTGAGATTATATCAGATTCTATAAAATGAAATGGTGCAAAAGAGCTTGAACACGTATCTGATGTTCGCTCATTGGCTGTATTTCAAATCTATCACGTTATTGCAAGCAGACACAGTGATGGGGGTAAATTTTTTCTGGGTGGATTTGAAGGGTCGTGGTGAAATACAGGAAGCAACTAAACCTAACCCTGCACCTAAACCCAACCCTAAATTATTTAATTAACCGCCAACTTCTGTTTAAAAGCTTTTAAAAAATACACCCCTTTGCTTCTCTTTACAACTAGAAGCGAAACAAAAATATCATTTATTACCAGAAGCTATTGCTGTAATCAATGGATAGTTACTCTTAACCCAACCCCAACCCCCAAAATAAATGATCTTATTAGTAACCACAAAAGCTTCCTTATATCATATTCGATTTGATTTTTTTAATTTTTTTTTTTTTTTTAATTTTTTATTTTTTGCCTCTTGTTGTCTCTCAAATTTTAAAGGGTCTGGTAATAATCAACAGATCTCTAAGAGCTGATCTTTTTCATGGTTATTTTGTCATGAAAAATTATGATTCTGACAGATTTTAAAGATTTTGTCGTGAATATGCTTTGACAGAAAATAACCATATGAAAAATCTCTTCAGGCACGTTCCATTTGCCAAATAAGAAAGTGACAATTGTTCTTTTTTCTTTCTCACTCCTCTCCCTACCTCTTTCTCTTCCAAAGCTTCCAGCTATGAATGACAAATACAGAAATGCTTCGCTCAAACCCTGTGCTTAAAGAGACCAACCACTATTGTGACATGAACTACCAAGTCACACTGTCACCTTGGAGACAACGTGTTTCTTCTGACTGAATCTATCAAGCTATTTAAATTATTTCTCGTGAAATCATGAAAAGCAGAATTGCACATGTCATAGAGCATTGGTTTGCAATCTAGTCTCGCTAGACCTGTGATTCTGTTTTGTCCAATTATTATATCTCATGTGTGAGTAATTCCAAGAAGGGGGCGAGTAAGAATTTCCCAAAATATTTTGAGAATTCTTTTAACAAGTCTATGCATGATACCATGATGAACGTAATATACCTTTAAAAAAATCCAAAGGTTTGCAGCACCGAGTTCAAATTAATCATTTGGTTGAAGATGTAAGTGGGCGTGGGGACAGGGCGCTGTGATGAAAAAAAAACGTACAGAAGTACTGCGCTAGACCATTGTTAATGCAAAGATTTGGAAGCTCACTGAGAGCCCTACGACTGTGGACTTGGACAAGTCAAATCTCAGCTTCGTAAATATATGGTTGTGTTTTTGCCAACAGCATCGTTAGTCAGTATTCGAGTCCAGTTAAAAATCCAATATTTCCAATGCTGATTTTCAAGTACAGAAGGGCCTCTCTAAAAAAAAAAATTTAAAAAAACTTTTTAAAAATCCTAGTGCAGCACAATCTTACTATTCCAATTTAGTCATTTGTCAGACTAAAATAACTTTGTAAATAGCCATGATAATTAGCTATGGTGTCCAATTATTAGATCGTATCAAATGACTTTATCCCTTTCAACGCACTCTCCGTTAATCTGTGCGTGATTTTAAGTTAATCCAGTTTTAAAAAGAGGATTCTTCAATTAGAAAATGTATTTGCATTACACGTTTTCAAATTAATAATCGTTGTGGGTGTTGTATTCCATCGTCTCTGCTCTATACCTTTTCCCGAGCAAATTAGAAAGTAAAGCGAGCAACTGAAAGGTAAGAAAAGCAAATCGAATATTATGGCATACATATTTATAAAAACAAGAAAATTGGAAAATATCCACAATAACTAGCTATGCGGTCCAATTATCATATCAGATCGTATCGCATGACAGTTTCCCTTTTCATCGTGCTCTCTTTCGATCTGTGCGTGATAACTATTAAGTACGAGAAAAATACGTCAAACAAAGCAAAAAAAATGGCAAGCAAAGCAAGCAAATATGGCGAGCAAATTGAAAAAAAAACTAACTGAGCTGACAAATATAAGTAATCACATATTCAGAGTTACTGTTACAGTTGCTGTAGATGGCAATCTTTCAAGTGGAATTAGTTGAAACTTGTCTCTTGATATATTTTGTTTGAATGGTAATTGAATTTCAGTCTTAACTTGAGTATCTGATTGATTACTTCTTCAGTAAATTTGGAAAGTAATGAATCTGACTGTAATTGTATATATGTGATTATTACTGATGCTCGTCGATTCAGTTTGATTGTCTTTTTAATTTGTTTATTTGACTTGCCTTATTTTTTAATTCGCCTGCCATATTTTTGAACTTGCATGCTGAGTTTTTTTTATTTGATTATCTGAATTTTCAATTTGCTTGCCGTAATTAATTTGCCTGACTCACTGTTTTGATTCACTCAGATAAAGCTGTAGACACATACACACACAGCGCCAACATACGTCGGTTATCCTTGCAATAATGCGTCAGACGGACTATTTTTAATCTGCCATTATTAATGGCTAAAAGTTGCTATTTTTTTTTTAATTGCCCATATTGGGCAGATTAAGTATTTGAATTGCAGGAAATTTTAAACGAATAGGAGATTGCTTACTGCCAATTTGGAACAAATAGACGACTGTTTATTTATTTAAAACAAAAAGGAGACTGTTTACTTGTTATTTGGAACAGATAAGAGAAAAATCACTTTTCATTTGGAGCAAATACGAAACTGTTTATTTATTATTTAGAACTAATAGGGGACTGTTCACTTATCGGAACAAATAGAAGAATGTTAACTTCTTATTTACATGAGTGCATATCAGAAATGCTGAAGAAAAATAATTTCTTATATCAAACTCAACTGTATATTCCTTTTAGAGTATGGAGAAAATATTTGATCTTTTATTTTTGCTAATTAACATAAACTCTGACACTAATGCTAAACACTGGCCCTAAAGTCTAACCCTAACATAAACCCTAAACCCTAACTACTAACCCTAAACACCAAACCTAATCTTACATAATTTCCTTTGTAATAAGATTCAATAAAATACAATTTCATTTAAAACTGTTTCAAATTTTCTGCTCTAATTTGTTTCGAAAGAAGTTAGCAGCAGCAGCAAAGAAAATCTAGCCAGTTTTAGCCTTTTAAACTGGTCGATAAGAAAATGGTCTTGACGTGTTATCGGGAGGATAGCCCAGAATTCCATTGTAGATTAAATTTTGTCTCCTTCGAGATGATTGATTTCATTCCGTTACCAGTAGTCAATATCAATGATTTGAAATCAATAGATTTGCTAAGCGATAGAATTTCTGTGTTAGAGAGTTCAAATATTTGCATCGTCAAAATAGTGAATCTTGTTCTCTGGATCAGACAACAAAATCCATTAAATATTCCTTCACAATGTAAATAAATCGCGTACATATTTTAATCGTTGAATCATCTTCAAATTCCTCTTGATTTTGAGTAACTTTTTGATTTTTTTCTCTTAAACTAAACTGAAGGTAAAAATCAATAGAATACTTATGGAGAGTTATTTATCAAGTTTAACGTAACATAAAATTTTATTCTACTACGTCATTAGAAGAGTCCACCACATAAAGCTTGGGCAAAATGCTACTCGTCATTCATATATATATATATATATATATATATATATATATATATATATATATATATATATATATATATGTAATGAATTTTTAATAACGTTATAATACATAGAAACTTATCTAAAATGATTTCCCGTCGTTACACGGTGATTTATCATTCAATTTAGACAACGTAAATAGAAAAAAAAAACAATTAAAGGAACTGAGGCTTCTGCAGGAATTTGATTTCTCTAATTGTTTTTTCTATTTACGTTGTCTAAATTGAATGATATATTAAACCATGTAACGACGGTAAATGATTTCAGATAAGTTTCTCTATAATATAAAGCAATTTATGATTCATTCTATCGGACCAAAATGTCCATTTCTCCAATACTCACACACACACACACACACGCACGCACACACACACACACACACACACACACACACACACATATATATATATATATATATATATATAGAGAGAGAGAGAGAGAGAGAGAGAGAGGGGGGGGGGGAGAAAGTTCTACAGCTCTAAGCACTAACAAAATTTTTTCAAAAACTTCTTCGTGTCACTTCAAACATCTATTTCCCACTATTTCCCAATATCGAGTAATGCAATTATGCAATTTTCTTCGGTGTTTTTCCCCTGTTTTACTTATCATCTGCTATCATGGTACAATGTGTTACTTTTCCCTAGTTGGGATCATCAATTGTTAACGATGTAACAGTTTCGGGAATTATATATTAACATGGCACCCCAGCAGAGCTAATCAAACACCACGCTCATGGCTTTAGCAATAGGTTTGGGCCCTGGGAGGCTGTAGCCCTTCTCTTTTGACCCCTTGAAAGTTACCATTCAAACCCACAAACGGACACCTTATTTGTACATCGTACAGGGCGGGGGTGCACACAGGTATTCAAAACGACCATTAAAGCATAAATATATATATACATATTATTTTATTTTTGGATTAGAGAAATTTACAAATATTTCTTTTGTAGTAATCAAGACGAAATTAGTCACACCCAGACTAGCGTAAAGGTCACGAAATTCAGTTTTCTGAGCCAAATTCCGTCATGTGAGCCTTTTACCTACTTGTCTACTCATTGTGTCGGATAATCCAGTCCTCGTACGATCACCAAAGTTGAACAACTTCAAGCCTGGTTGTATGGGTGACCGTTCGGAATTACTTGGTGCCGTAATTGAGAATGGTAAAGTGAGTGTCTTCACTTCGGGTGTTTTTGCCTCTGAGTCTATTTCACCTGTCGCGTCCCTGCCTGAGCAGTGTTGGTTGATTCCATGACCAGGGTGAGGGTTCTTGAGTGTCTTTTTGGGTTATATTTTTAATTTCCTTAACAATATTTTCCTCAGTTTTTAAAGTTCATTTTCATTGAAAAACCCTGCACTTGACATGAAACTAATTTACTCAACACAGAGAGAGAGAGAGTGGGGGGTATAGACCGGTATTCAGCGCTGAGTATAATCTTCAACTTCAACAACTTTTATCAGCGTCCAGAAGCTGTGGCTATGCTGTTTTCAGAGTACAACACAGGTAACACTCGCACAGCCACCTCCTTATAACATGACGTGAAGCTCTCAGGCTTCCCAGTGTGAAACAGAAAAAATGCGGCCTGCATACATATGACAGAATTACGATCATCATCTTCATCATTCTTTTAATGTCCAGCGTTGGACATTGACCTTCCCCAAGATTCGCCACATTTTTCTATCATGGGCGTTGCAGAGCCAGTATTTTCTGAATTTGTCCAGCTCGTCTCTCCATCTTCTATTCTTTCGGCCTCAGTTTTGCATGTAATCTCTGGGAATCCATCTTGTGGATCGTGATGTCCATCGGTTGTCTTTCATTCTTGCAACATGGCCTGCCCATTGCCATTCAAGTTTCAAGTTTTTTATGAGATTCTATGATGTCTCGAACTCCCATTTTCTTCGTGATATATTGTGCTGTCTTGTGATCTTTCCATGTAAGGTTGAGCATGATTCTCTCATGCGCACGTCGAATGCTTCTCAGTTTGCAGGCCTCCCTCTTGGTTCGGTTCCATATTTCAGCTCCATAAGTAACTATGGGAAGAATGCATTGGTTATATACTCCTCTTTTTTAGGATTAATGGGATCGTCTGGTTTAAGAAGGTTGAGCTTGATTTTCTCTTCTTTCGGGGATCTTATGGAGATTCGTTGTCCTAGGTAGATGTGATGGTTTACCTTCCCGAGTTTTGCATATTCTCAATGTGATTGTTGCACATCATTTTCGTTTTACTGAAGTTCATGTGCAGGCCGACATTTTTGCTTTCTTCGTTTAGTTAATCTAGCATTATTTGGAGGTCGTGCAGGTTCTCTGCGAAAAGGACAATGTCGTCTGCAAATCTGAGGTTGCTCAGATATTCGCCGTCTATTTTGATTGAATTACTATTTAGAAGCGGGATTTATTCGAATTTTGTGCGTCGAGATTAAAGTGAGGACCTTCATGCATGCATGTGTGCCTTATAATTGCAATGGGGGTGCTGCCTGGAACTAGAAGTTCTGTTTTATTTTTGCTTCCAATCAAAAAGCTGGTGGAAATTTTTGAATCAGTGAAGATGGAAGTTTTTGGCTTAGCTTTCTTTTATGGTTAGTTCGTTTCTTACCGAGTTCTCCTCCATTTTATTTGAAAATCATTGCCTGTCGCTACTTGACCATTATGTCAATGACCCCCCCCCCCAAAAAAAAACATTGTTACATCCTATCACTCTTCTTCTGTTCCAACTCTTTCTTTCTTTCTTTTTTTTGTTCCTTTCATCGTCTTCATTTTCTCTCATATTCCGTTTGTCTCCCACCTCCTACGCTAACCATTCCAAGAACAATCACATGACCACCAGACCTGCCTCACCTCATTCACAGGGGTGGCTGTGAATTTTCAAGCATATTAGTCCAGTCAGATGAAATAAAAATTTAAGGCTGATTAATTTGTCCTGGGGATGAACTCTTAATCTATCCTAATTGACAATCAATCAGTATATCAAAGAGACAAAGTAAAGGCTCCATCACTCGCTAACCTTAAAAAAATGTATTTTTGTCGGCATGTCACGACGGTTAATGAAGAAGAAGGTTTGTAAATCACTCCTCCATAACTATCTTACCAACCAAGTTAACTGTGTGTAGTATGGACTTTTACCGCTACCTTTTGTGAACAGGGTCCGTCGTGAGCAAGTACCACTTTGGAGAAAATGGTCGAAACAACGTATAAGCAAGAGTAAGTAATTTTCATGGTCAAGAATCGACGTCTGCCTCCCACGCTGACCACTCCGAGAACCACCACGTGACCATCGTTCGGGCAATGTCCCCATGACTTATCCGACCTTATTGACATGGCCGGCTATTAAGTTACAAGCACATTAGTCCAGTCAATTGGAATAAATATGTAAGGCTGATTATTTTGCCCTGGGGTAATCACTTTTGGACAATCAATCAATTTATTATCGAGGCGAGGTAAATGAGAATTGATATCGTTTCTCTTTTTCCCGGTTAACGGGGAAAAATAGATCGCTAAAAAAACGCATTTCCCAAGACAGAATCATCAAAGGAGTGACGATTTCTTACCTTCTTAATTAAGGCTCATAAATTGTTGAAGTTGAATTCAAATGATAGCATCATCAAACAAATGCGCGTAATTGTCAAACAATAGAAAATACCCAATTTACCTTTTGTCGCAAACAAATCACTTCGCACGCAAGCACACTGAAACCGTCAACCAAAACTGCCATCAACACTGTAAACATAGGTTTCTTCAGTTTTCAAGTTGGTCTGGTTGACTGGTGGACTGAATATCTATGAATGTATCACGCGTATAAACCGCACCAATGGAGCTAGGGGACTGAAAAGTTGAAAAAATTACTCCCTGATATATCTAGACAAAACTCATTTTCAATTTTTTAACCCCCACTATTTTGTATCTGGCAACATTCACGCTTGTTTCAGGTTATTTTTATATTTGCATTTTCACGTCAGGGATTTCTGTTGTCGCTGTTGAAAGAGTGATAGCAAGTCTCTTCAAATGGTCAGTGGAATCACCAACTCCAGCACTGCAGTGGTCTGGATAGTCTTAAGCCTTATTTGAATCTCCTGTTCTTCCAGTCTCACCTTAAGGGCATTATGACAGTTTTTAGGGCGCCTGCTATTATTGGCATGGCCAGATATCTAAAGTAAATGTAATCCAAGAGTTCATGATGACGATAATTTATCAAATAAGGTATGATTAAATAAATAGATAATGAAAGCCCATGATCTCTTTCCTCGGGTAGGAACTAGCGGAATAATATTGTAGATTCTATCTAGCAAAAATAGGCATTCTGCTGTAACCGTCTGAAATCCCAGCCTACTGGTTTTCAGTCAGTCTCGAAATGAATTCATGCAGTCTTCCAGTGTTGCTTTATGCACTTTACGGGAAGAGAGGAGCCTAACATCCCTTCTCTATGTTTAATTAATGATAAAGCTTTGACAGGTGGGAGTCGATCTGATTGGCGCCGGAATTTCTGTAAGAATGAACGCTGTGTGTACAACAAATATGGAGTTTAATGGAAAGATAAAAGCGGAAGAGAAGCGTGATTTGCAAATGAGACAGAGAGAGAAGTGAATAAGGGAAAATGAGGAATACTCACTGGAGAGAGTGAAATGACTCAGGACAGGAGTGCTGTGGTGTTTTCGTGCAGGAGAGATAGAGAGACGGGGAAAGCGAAACAGATAAGGAAACTGAATGAATAAAATGCGAAGGAGAGAGAAAGAAATATATAAAGGAAGAAGAAATTTAAGAGAGAAATGGATGAAAAAAAGGAAGAAAGAAAGAAAGAAAGAAAGAAAGAAAGAAAGAAAGAAAGAAAGAAAGAAAGAAGGAAAAGAAAAAACATGAAGAATGGAAGAAAAAACAAGGAGTTGGAGAGTGAGAAGAGAAACTAGAAAGAAAGGAAGGAAGAAAGAAAGAGAGAAAGAAAGAGAGAAAGAAAGAAAATAGAAAGAAATCAGAGAAAAATAAAAAGTGAGAAAACAAAAAGGGGAAAAAAGAAAGAAAGAAAAAGAAAGAAAGAGAGGAAGAAAATAGAGAGAAATCAAAGAAAAATAAAAAGTGAGAGAGCGAAAAGAGGGGGAAAAAGAAAAAAAGAAAGAAAGGAAGAAAGAAATCTTAGTGAAAATAAGGAGTGGTAGAGTGAAAAGAGAAAGATAGAAGAGGAGAGAAAGAGGGGACAGGATGAGAGAGAAAAGAGAAACCAAATTAATCCAATGAGAGCAACCAAGCGTGTCCTGATGCTTAGATTACGACATCAAAGAAAAATCGATACTCGTTTTGTTGCAACCTCACAAACCGGAAGTTGGCTGATATCACTTCGATGTGCGCGATGCACCCTAGGAAAAGCTTAAAAGGGTGGCGGGCGTCAAAGTAAGCCCACCCACGGAAAATGGCGGTGGGGATTCGTCTATTTCTGAAGAAGTGTTCACTTCCATTGAGAAATATCGTAAACATCATTAGTGCTAAGTAAGGAAGTGTCGGTGGTCACCAAGCGATTATCAGTACCGGAAATGGAATAGGCGAGTTGAGTTCAAACTATGACTGGGAAAATCTGTATTCACTTTGTACTAATGGCCTTTTGGAAAGGCATGAATCCATCTCTACTCCCCTTCCCCCAGTTATGAGTAAATAATGACTCTAGTTCGGGTATTAGTTGCCTCTTGGTCAATGTTCACGTATCACAATTCTTGAAGAAATTCGACGCCGAGCCGTGCCAGGAGAGCGTTGGGAAAAATTGTGATACGTGATTTACGTGCTGAGATTTCCAGCTTATTGCTCAGGGCATTATTTATTTATGCATATATTTGCTGCAATGTATATAGTGGGCGCAATAGTAATGTTTGTTAGAGATATTATCCTGATAATTGCGGAATCTGCCAAGTGTAATAGTAGCAGCAAGTCATCCGTTGCAAAATAGAAGCCCTGACTCGTGGACAGAACTGAGTTGCACTGAATCACACTGAATCACATTAAAACAGAAATTATATTGAGTTAGACATGGAAATTTCAGTTATTGTTCATTGGCAATATACCCTAATTAAAGCCTGAAAACATTGTGTTCGGTTGTCGCCAGCATTCTTCTTCTTTAATTTATCTGAAAATGTGGAAATCCTGCAGATCATAGCATGCCTTTGTTCATCTCTCACTCATTACTTGTATCTTTTCATTCTTCCCCTCATCCTTACGAATCTTCGTTGCCCGTCCATGATTCTATCTTCGTGATATACAAACATGGATTAGTTTCATTTGCGAAAATCTCCCTGGCTCATCAGTGAACTAGCTTTTTTCCTCTCCACGTTCTTCCTGCCCTCTTTCTTCCTACCTACTTTTTGAATAAATGCACTTTCATCTCTATCCTCTGTCTTTTCAATCTCTTATCAAAGTAACATTATTTTCTGCCCTGTCACTCCCTACCCACTTGTTGAACTATGTAACCTTTCCTTTGAAATCTCTTCTAGTTACATTCAAACTTAGCCAGGAACAAACAGAATCGTGTTCCAGATGTGAGGTTTTAACGTACTGAGACAGACGTGAACCTTTGTATGTTTACTTTATTGCTTGGTTCGTGGTCCGTTCTATAGCTACAACTCTTTTCAAGTTGTTCGATCCAGACTGATAATGATATTAATCCGATAGACTTCATGATCGAATTCAAAACATTAAAGACTGACTTCAAACAGGATTAGAAATTGTGTATTAGTGTACAGTGAATGGAGTCTGTTGCTTATAAAGTGGGACATTCTGATTGCATGCACACATTATTAAAAGATATAGACAAGTCAGAGAAGACAAGTCAGAGGGTTCAGGGAGATAGGAGAGTATTGCTTGATAGGGGAGTACGGCTTGTAGTGATTGGTATCCACCTTTGGAGAAGCAACAGGATCATCACGGTAGGTTCTCCACATGATAGCCAGTTGCTCAAAACACCTGGTATTCCCAGACAATCACCCATCTAGTCACTGACCAGGCTCAACGTTGCTGCTGTAAGCCCCAGGCGTAATGTGGATCAGAATTCATGTGTCAGGTCTGCAGGCTCGTAAGAGACGGCAAAGAAACCACAGCATGTCTGAAAAGGAGGTGAATACATTTGCTTTTTCTAAAATATCTTTTCACTTCTATTTAAAAGGTTAAGTGTGATCGCATAATTCTTGTTTTTTCGATGTTTGAAATTTGTTTTTAATCACCGTCACCTACAACACTGTTGCTAGGTTTAGATTATCCATGTGGTCTGACATTTATATTCATCTATGTATTTTTTTTCTATGTATCTGAGCTTCATCCAGCCCTAGCTGTTCATAGTTGAAACATGATATTTTGCACTCCTCACCCACGATGGAGTTGGGTAAACGTTTTTGTCTTTTGAAAATTCAGCCCTAAATTGAAGGTTTTTGGAGAGGCGTTCAATTTACAATGTGAGTTTATCCTAAATTGATCCCTTAGTTTTTGTCAGGCAGCATTCAGGCTTGTTTTCTGAAAATCCAGGTTTTTTTAGTTATTACTGCCCAACAAAATGTGAGAGAAGTAACTTATTCATTGATCACCCCTTTCTCCTAATTGTTCGATTGTTCACCTACAAACACGACACACTGCTTAAAGATATTGGTCACGCGACGCTCACTATCAAGTGACAAACTGACTCATGAATTTATGGATCAAACCATCTTGGATCATCCCTAGGTAAGATAGATTAAAACGAATTAATAGCAAGAAATGAAACTTGAAAAAACAAATACTGAACCGCTTTGCACAGACATATATCTATATTATAATTTGCGAGTTGTCAGCCTGTTCGTGACAAAACGAACGAAAAGAGAGGAAGGGGGTGATGCAAACACGCATAAATATCTGGTTGTTCTGTGGTATGTGTGTGTGTGTGTGTGTGTGTGTGTATTCGTGGTAAACCACTGAAAATATAACACGCACACATTGCATGGTTCTGAGTGTGAGAGTCAACCTTTTGGTTAGAGTCCATGTCTCTGCTCCATGGGTGACTATGGGGGGATGCTTTGGTTGCATATCCTTCTATTTAGGACTAATGGGGTTTTCTTGTTCTTAGAAGTTCGAGCAACCTAACACGGAGAGATCAATAAGACAGCACGGAATATTAGGGAAAAGACAGGAGTCCGAAATATAATAGAAACCATTGGAAAACACAAAGTACTGACTCTGCGACGCCCATGATAGAGAGAGGAGGGTCTATGCTAAAAGGCTGATGATGATGATCCTGCTTCTGTTACTGTTGCTGATGTTCCAGTTTTGTTTATTACCCATGATTAATACGAGAATTTCGCCAATAGTTTAAATTGGTGAAAATGTCACGATACCTCTGCTGAAAAATGGCCAGAATTTAGGTTAACAATACCTTGCGATAACCTTTCAATTCACAGAGTAAACATACTGACACCTCATACAACTTGAGTTATACTGTTAAAGCAACGGACATTCACAAGTATTCATAGAAAACATCGTCATTATTATTTTAGAACTTTTGAAAGCTAGTAATCCTTGGGGCAAATATTGTTGTAACATCAACGTTTCCTGAAAATAGATCTCATTTCCACAAAAAGAATCACGTATTTTTAGTATAGAATGTTGCAATATCAAATAGTCTGGATAAGTGTGCATTTTGTATACAATGTGAGTCGTTGGAGAAAAGAAGCGGTGAAAATGAAAACAAAGAGGAAGGTATATATTGCGAGAAAGAGACGATCTATGAGAATAAGTGTTTACACACACACAATCTCAGTCAGTGAGCGAAAGTCGCAGTGAAGTTGATACGCACTCCAAATCCATGCATTGGATTTCCATTAACAAACGACGAGGCTGTTTGTTCTGTCTCATCGACGAATCGGTTCGGGGGAAAAACTTCGACTTTTGCTTGAAAACAAACAAAATGTAACATCGTTCAACAGCTGCGTAAAGAAATAGATGTGATAAAAGGAAAGACTGAATTAGGCCTGGCCTATATTTCAATACTTTTATTGATATCTAATGCACTCAGTTTAGTACGGCACAAGGCCAAATAAGGGTCAGGGAGATTGTGTCGCACCAATATCCCAAGTGGATAGGGCCTGCCTTCTACCATGGCAATGAATATTTGAAATCTGGAATTTTGCCTGGGCTCGAACATTGACCTTCGTTTTTTTTTTTCTCCAAAAGGGGCATAAGGCTGCATTGTTATTACAGTAGCAAGTAGATTTTTTTTATAGAGTAGCAAGTGCGAAATGAACACCCGCACCATCTCGATCTTTGGTACTGGTGGAAAATACACAACTATCTCATCCACCGAGCACGCCTTCATATTTGATATATTCCAATGTCACTTTCCATTGGAATTTATATCCTTGTTTAGTAAGCGAATGGACCGTAAAATAATTAACGTATTACTTTTAATTACTTCACAGTCGGCGGAGGACATTGGCGGGGGTTGCATTTCTTTGAATGTATGCGCACTGCAGCTGCCACAAGAGAAGGAACGAAAGACGCAAGTCTCATGTCGGGATTCAAAATCGGTTATACATCGATAGTGTTCGTTTGATTACCAAACAAAATCTCCACTCACTGAGAGACAGAGATAGCTTGTTGAGAGAGAGGGGAGAAAGAGAGAAAGAAGGAGCTTAACCAGTCCTTCTACTGCCATCGGCGAGGGGCCGGCGACCCGTAGACCGACCGTCCCCACCAACTACTCTACTTCTCTTCCTGTCCACTGATCTACTCTTAGCCAATTTTTGTTGACTTAATTTATAGACGAAGATCCTTTTTCTATCGCTATCTCTTACATAAGATTATCACCCTCTTCTTTTACCTGATACCGGATCTAAATGGTCATCTATCCTATTCTCTTCTATTTCCTCCCCACTTTCTTTCGTTTCTCACGCCATTAAACTTACTATCTTTCTTCCTTCCGCTGTTTGAATCCTTATATACCGCCCCTTTTTTATCGAACCCCTTTCCATTCTCCTCCTCCTAATGTGTTTTTAATTAAGTGACTGTGACTGGCTATTTATCTGCGGGGGTTCCAAGGGACCATAATTCATCTTGTTGATAAATCTGCTTGGGATGTTTCTGTCACCCTTTTAGCGTCTGAAAAGGGTTAATCTCTAACTATCTTCTCCTTGACCAAGTAGTTGAATATAGTTTACATATACCCACGCAAAAAGTGTCTTTTACGAAAGTGTTATTCAAAACTAAAATCAAGTATTCAAAAAATAAAAATGAAATTATTCAATCAAACAATCCTCATCAGTCCTCGTATCATAACATCGGAACGAAGAATGATTTTCCAATCTCATCACCGTAGAAAACCAAACATCTAGGAGCGCTTACTGGAGTACTGGTGCCGGTGGGAAATATGCAACTATCTTATCCAGTAGGCACTCCTTCACTATTGATTCATTCCAGTTTCACTTTTCATTAGACTTCATATCTCTGCTTGAAAGCGAACGGCATCATAAAAGTAATATGTTAATTACTTCTCAGTCGGAACGAGGAATAATTTCCCCATCTCAACACCGTAGAAAACCAAGCTTCCGAGTGCATCAACATTAAGATAACAAAACCAAATATTTATCAACTTTTTACTTCCACACCCTTACCAGTCAAGAGTTACCAATCCTTCACTTCTATGAATTACCAGTGAATTTTGATTAAATGTAAATTTGATAAAAAATAATAAGGTTTCACGTATTATATAAAGACGAGTTAATTCACTGTATGAAAAAATCTTGGATGTATTTAAATTCCTGTAAGATTTTTTTAAAGAAAAGAAACTACTGAACTCATTTAAGGAGAAGAATTCATTGTTTGAAAAGGTGGGTAAGATATATATTTTTTCATCAACAAAATTGCTACCTTTTGGTGGAAAAGTCTATTGGTATGGAGAGAGAAAAAGAAAAGGTCACATAGTTCATTATATAAATAGGTAGTAGAAATTACACAATGTAGCAACCTTTAATGTACTAAAAGAGGATAAGTTGGTATAAACTGCCACATGAATGGTAGCAGTTGAACTGTATAAGAAACCGTCTACAGAAACTGTCAACACACGTCAACATAAGTTTCTTCAGTTTTTAAGTGATTCCGGCTAGCTGACTATCTATCTATGCTTCACGTGCAGAAGGGTGATCAAAGAAAGAATATTTCTTATTCTTGGAAGTGGATAAACTCAATTTGGAAAAAATGAGCTGAGAAAAAAATTATACAAAAATTCAGAAACATTTTAAAAATCCCCGAATGTCCAATCATTTGTTTTCATTACAGTAAACGAAAATCCGAAGCAGGTTTTTGGAAATTTTTCACCTTTTCTACAAACAATTGTATCGATTTCGTTTGATATTTCACAATATTCGGAGCATTTTTATTTTTTCACAGATTGATCTGTGTTCATATTTTTATGTGTACTCACGGCTCTATATATTTTTTTTCGTGTACTATTTTATTTTGTTATTACCAACAAAATTTGTAATTATCCGTCCATGTTTCCACAGCATGGTTTGAATATATCAGAGAGGAAAATTTCAAACATCAATAAAAATTGATCGATCAAGTTTTGAAATGTAATCGATTAACAGAACTCATTAGAATTATTCTGTCTTGGTTATAAATATGAATTAAAAATACAAGAATCAATGATGAATGGGTTGAAGAGAAACGTTACACCTTTATTGATTATTGATCACAACGTTTTGTTGCTTCTTTCACAGACATTTTTATCAAAATTATTCAAGAGAAATGTAAATCATTATATGGAGAGAAAAAAATCAAAACTGAATCATTATATAACAGGATATTTGCTCATTGTTCGAAGAGAAAATTTATTTATTATTCAATATTTATTTTATATTTTGTGCAGAATGAAAAGGTGATGTAGGAAGAGGACATTAAGATCTAACCTTTTAACCCTAACTTGACCGCATTACTCTTACTTGCTACCATTTTTCCGCTTGATATCTGCGTTGTACAAATATGAGAAAGAAATGGCGTTGTACTATAAACTAGAAATCATACTTCTGCCAGCACTGTTTCGTCAAAAACTGAATATGAAATCCTCAAAAGAAGAGGAAATCAAGCGAAGAATCACTCTGGGATGACAAACTTTCGGCAGAGCAAGCACAACTTTCAAAAACCAGACGATTCCAATAATCCTAGAAAGAAGGGTATATAACCAATGCATTCTCTCGATAGTCACTTATGGAGCTGAAACGTGGAACCTAACTAAGAGACAGACCTACAAACTGAGAAGTATGCAACGTGTGCATGAGAGAATCATGCCCAACCTCACATGGAGAGATCACAAAACAGCACAGTATACCAAGAAGAAAACGAGTGTCCGTGACATCATAGAAACTATTAAAAAAATCAAATGGCGATAGGCAGGCCATGTTGCAAGAATGAAAGACAACCGATGGACATCACGACTCACAACATGGATCCCTAGACATCACATAAGAAACTAATGCCGACATAATAGAAGATGGAGAGATGAACGAGACAAACTCAGAAAATAATGGCTCCGCAAGGCCCATGATAGAGAAATGTGGCGAATCCTGGAGAAGGTCTATGTCCAACGACGGACGTTAAAAGAATGATGATGATGATGATGATGATGATATAGCTTCGATGCTAGTGAGGTAATTCTAAACCATTCCATGATCCACCCCAATATCTAATCAGTTCTTTCCAAGTCAATGGCCAAGCCTCAAAAAAAATATCTTTGAAATTCATCGAGAACTTTGAGAGATATTGTGTGGACAAACAGACAGACGAGTGAATACGTATACCTTTTCCAATTTCGTTAGCAGGTAAATAAGAGACAAATACAAAGCAAGGATAAACGTTTTTATTATTTATCGTCATCATCAGTCTCTTAACGTCTGCCGTTGGACATAGACCTTCCCCAGGTTTCACCACACATCTCTATCGTGGGCGTCGCGCCATGGCTCGCACAATGAAAACCTTATTTTTAGTTTTCAATAAAGAATCGGACGCATTCATGAACTCAAACTTGTCAATACGGTATCACATGTGTAATTGTGAAAATGACTGTAGATGAAAAATTCGAACTTAGACGAGTACAGACGTCCTTAAAACTCGGTCGTTTTATATGTTTTATAGATTATTATTACACATTTTGCTTTCTTGGTATTGAAATGTTTAACCTATCTGACATCCCAGACGTCTGTCTGTGTTGAAACAACTTCAACTCTTAGTTTACACCACACGTCTGAAAACATCGGGAGTATTTCCATTCCTTACCCTCGTCTAAATACACCCCAGTGTTGTGTCACTCCTCCAATTCCTGTATGTCCTGTACCGGGAAAGTTATCTTCTCTGATCTTCCACTTTTATTCGGGATGTCATTTAAAAGTGGAGACGGAAGTCGCGCTTTTTCATCTATCCATCTTTTATTACGATTTACTCTAATCTACTCCGGCTTGTCAGGCCCGTTAAAACTTCACCAGAACCCCGTTATCCGTACATTTCAGAAACAAGTTCCCTACTCTATCAGTTGTTAACCTCTCACGACGCCGAGTGAGGTTTGAATTCAGAGTTGTACGTCTCCTATACTAGTGGCCAACCTGGCGTGCAATTAACCCATAGCTGGGGTTGAGAAAAGAGGGATCCATGACTTTCAAAGGCAAGCGTAAACTGTCTCGCTAGTTCCATATTCTGTTTTGTTAACAGTTAAGCCATCCAAAATTACATGCCAGGAAAGTAACATATTAAAAACTCTGTTTGTCATTTTTTTTTCTCTCTCCATTCTTGTTGCTCCAATGGCGAGCGAATATTGTTTTTTCAATGAAAACAAACTAAATGTGATTGATTGAAACTTTTGTACGATCTAATCAATTACAGAATGTCTGAAATGTTTATCCAGAAATAATCAATACTGAGATTATTTTTGTTTATTTCGGTAGATACCTTGTGGAGTATAGGGCCGCAACCACACAGCTCTGTGTTGATGGTGCTGTTATTTGAGTAGCATGTAGGTTTTCACAGAGTGAGGTTGCTAACCACAATTAAAACGTTCCTTTTCTTCAGATGGGCTATCTTGCAGGACTAAAGGGTAGGAAAACTCTGTGTTGATAACGGGTCAAAACTGGCTTTTTATTCTCTAGTTGTCATTACAAGCTGAGTACATCTAGCCAAGAGATATCTGACTAAAAGTATTGATCAGACAATTTATCTGTCGTGAACTAACTGCCGGCTGAATACCGTCAGTTATTGAATTTTGGATTCATATAAATCAAACAGGAAATGGAAATTCAAGTTTCAAAATTAGGTCAGATTTTTCGTTAATAAGAAAATGTTTCGTAGATTTTAATTTAGATAATTCAGGATTTTTTTCTCTTTCAAAATTAGTAATTCAAATAAATATTAAATAAAAATCATGGCACCTTTCCTTATATCTCTCTTCTCTCCTCCTTTTTCTCCACCGTTTCGATCTAAACCCTACTTTCACTCTTTATATCTTCCTTCAAAAACATTTTTCTCTCCTTATTTCTCTCTTTCCCCCTCTCTCTCTCACACGCACACACACTTACGCACACACTTTTTGAACCCTTTTTTTTCTCCTTTTCTTCCTCCTCTCTTATTCTTAACCTCACTCTTTCCATATTCTTATCCCCCGCTCTCTCTCTCTCCACTCTCTCTCTCTCTCTCTCTGTGCCTGTTGTCCACTGTAAGCTTCCTTTGCCTCTATCGCACTCTCTTCTTTCGTATCTTTTCCTTCTCTCTTCTTAGAAATTATTCACCCCCCCTCTCTATCACCATTTCTGTTCCTCTTTTTTTCTACGAATCCTCTCCTAACTGAGTGTCAATCTCTGTCTCTCTCCGTCTTTATCCCTCGCTTGTCAAACAAAACAAATTTCTCCGTTTTTCGTTTAAAAAGCTGAACGTATCCATTAATCATTTCCCCAGCTTATATAGAATCCAGTCAAAAATAAAATCTTCCTTTCGATCAAAAAATCAAATTAGTTGACTGATTCTATGTCTGTAAAACGAGGAAAACTCATTATACTTCACTACTTGCACACACACACACACACACCCACCCACACACACACACACACACATATATATATATATATATATATATATATATATATATATATATATATATATATATATATATATAAATATATATATATGCATACAACCAACCATGTATACGTAAGCATGGTCACATGCACACACACACACACACACACACAGAGGTACATATATATAAATTCAAATAAACACGCATACATGTATGAATATATGTATATACATACACACAACCATGTATTCATCAACATGTACACACACACATACACATATATATATAGAGAGAGAGAAGGAGAAAGAGATTACTCTGTGATGATTCTAATCTATTGCATCTGAAGCTTTTCAATATTTTCCAATAATTCTTTTAACTGTTTATTAAGGGTATTCTGAGCATGTACCTGAAGTTAATGCTTTCATTTCAATGGCGGTCTCCACTCATAACCAGAATTTTTTTGTATTCTAAAAATGTTTGATTTCATTTCATAGAATACTTGATGTATTCAATCACGTTACGTTGCACCGATTAATGTTTGTCGCTTAGATCCACAAGGATGGGGGGGGGGGGAACAGAAGTTAACCCGATGAAGGGCCGACCGGTTGGAACCTTATGAGTAAAACAACTGGGATGAGAATAAAAATAATTTTTCCAAATCATCAATTAAGAAAAAGACTTCGTCTCAAAACTCATCCCGGTAATTTTGCAGTTTAGGTATTGTTAAAATAATTGAAAGACAATAATCTAATTAAATATGTTTACAAAATGTTATTACGAATATTACAGCACCTCCCCATCGCATCATGAGAGGGAGTTCTGAAAAACATTTTCGAAACACCGGTCGGAGGGACTGGACAATGACGGTACGTTTAAGCGGCTACCCTATGGGTTGCAGGTTCAATTCCCGCATCAGCCCTATTTTCTTTACTTGTCTATTCTATTTACGTCAAATGGTACATTCGCCGTGTATTCATCATCATCATCAGTCTTTTAGCGTCCGTCGTTGGACATAGACCTTCCCCAGGATTTGCCACACTTCCCTATCATGGGCGTCACGGAGCCAGTACTTCCTGAACTTGTCTAGCTCGTCTTTCCATCTAACATTTTGCCGGCCTCGGTTGCGCATGTGGTCTCGGGGGATCCATGTTGTGAGTCGTGATGTCCATCGATTGTCTGCCATTCTTGTAACATGGCCAGCCCACCGCCATTTGAGATTTTTAATGGATCCTATGATGTCCCTAACTCTTGTCTTTTCTCGGATGTACTGTGCTGTTTTGTGGTCTCTCCGTGTGAGGCCCAGCATTATTCTTTCATGTGCAATTTCAAATAAGAGTTCCTACATGATATAACGCAACTTGCAATCATTCTGCCAGATCATGTATCCATTCTTTAACAGCATAATTGTCGCGTTAGAAGAAACAAATAGAGCAGACATAGACTGTGAATAAGCAAGACGCGAACTTGGAGTTGAGGCAGTTATTTGATTCTTTGCATTACCGGCGACTGTTTAGCTCAATGGTAAGAGTAACGTTAAATAACTATACGTATATGTATTGAACATTATTGACAGAGTCACAACTGAACTCCAATAAAACCAATGGATAAATCCCAAGGACACGATTGACAAGTTCAAGAATATTGAAAATGGACAAACAAATCACATTTATCCAATTTGATATCACTGACTTTTCACCCATCTTTCAACGAAAATATCTTTAACAATGCCAATAACTTTGGCAAGCACCAACAAAAAATTGACATAATAAAATCATACAGGGAAAGAATATCAATAAACGGGAATCCATTCTCCTGAAGAGATGTGTTGGACATCGAAATAGCGTATGGAGATATTTCATATATATATATATATATATATATATATATATATATATATATATATATATATATATATATATATATATATATATATATATATATATATATATATATATATATATATATAAGAAATGGATTGCATGTATTGTATTGAAATTCTATTTGGAATGATCTCCCGTTTTTACGCGGTGAATGTATCATTTAGCCTTGAGAGCGTAAATTGAATAAGCAATTTGAGGAAATGGGGCTGCTGCAGGAATCGAACTTGCGACCGATAGGGTAGGATTACTGTTTCTACTGAGTCAAACAGCCACCAGTAGAGTTTCAATACTATACAACGTAATTTGTCTCACTTACTTTCTCTCGTTCTCTCTCTCTCTCTCTCTCTCTCTCTCTCTCTATATATATATATATATATATATATATATATATATATATATATATATATATATATATATGTATATATATGTACATAGACAGAGAGAACGAGGACCTAAGCGAGATAAAACATAGGTATTCATTAATTTCTCTTTGACTCAGTAGCTCTGTAGGTCGAGTTTTATGTTTCTTTGAAGTGTAGTGGGGTTTGTTATCTATAAATGGTCATTGGTGGGTGTAGGTCTGTTGGTTTGTGCGTGTTGATTTTTTTGTACTAGTAGACTCTCCCCACACACACACATTTTCTCCCTGCTGATACCAGACACACGTACACACGAGCCCACTTACCTAGACAACCCGAAGATAATCCCAGTCATACACATATCCACAGACCAATGACCATAAATAGACGTAAATAACAATCCCTACCCGAGACTGAACGATAAATAAACTGTAGACTCCGAACAGACACAACATCCCATGATTAATGGCCTCTGTAACATGATCCTCCACCTAACACTATTGGCTTGTTTACTCTATCTGTTAATTCCATTTCTCCTCGGGGACGCCTTTGAAACGGGCGAAATGATGGCTTTATTATAAATTAATGGTGATAACTTAGAACTTGAGAGAGTAGACCAATACTATCACCTTGGACAACGAATCTCCATGAGACCCTCAGACGAAGAAGAAATCAAGCGAAGAATCACTCTCGCTTGACAATCTTTCGCATAACCTTCAAGGAAATTTAATTAGACCTTAAATGAACGGTATACAACCAATGCATCCTCCCGATAGTCACCTAGAGAACTGAAACATGTAACCTAACCCAAAAGACTGTCCCTCAAACTGAGACCCATGCACAGAAGAGAATCATGCTCAAGATCACATGGTGAGATCGCATGACAGCAAAGTATAAATATAGGGAAAACAGGAGTCAGAGATATAGAATCCATTTGGAAGCTCAAAAGACAATGAATGGCCTTTCATGTAGGTTAGACAACCACTGAACTCACCACGTGGATCTCGAGTGATCAAATGGGAAACTGCGGTCAGCAAAAAATTAGAGCGTGACTAGCTAGGCAAGTCCAGGAAATAGTGGTGGCCACGACAGAAAGGTCTTGCGAATCTTGGGGAAGGTTTACGTTAAACGTCAGATGCAAAAAAAAAAAAAACTGCCACAGCTGCTGCTGCTGCTGCTGATGATGATGATGATGACTAAAACAATCACAGTTTTTCATTCCTCTATCATCATCTCTTACGACCTATTCGATATTTTACTTTCACTAATGAACATTCACTTGATTCAATCGTGACTTTGACGAACATATTCTCTACTCTGTCCTTTGCCAGCGACGCTGGGCGATATGTTCGACTTTCACGATTCGAATTCAGAGTTGTTCATCACATACTCTTGTCACTTACTAAGGCTGGTGCTCAGTCTGTACTATTATTTCTCCATACTTGGACAGAGAAGAAATGTATTCATATTTTTTCCAAGGGCAATTTTGCGAAGTGAACGCAAATTATCTCAACTAGAATTTAAAATTGTCTCGCTGAGTCTGTTAAACGCCCACCCCCAGTGAACATATATATGCGAGTGTAAAAATATCCAGAGATATTGAAGATCATTCGATCGATTCATTGATAAATACTTATATCACGTGTTTGATTTACAAATTTTAATCGATCTAATGTTTCTAGCAGGAAGGAAAGGGTTTAGAACTATTTCCTTCCTGCTATAAACATTAGATCGATAGAAAATACTAATGTTGTTTTCAAAATAAATATCTGTAGATTCAGATAAAACCAGCTTATCGGCAATCGATTAAGAGTTCGATTCCGATTGGTTGATTCAACAGTAGACAGTTGACCCTAAACATAGACTCACAACGCAATGTTCTCTCTCTTTTTCTCCCTCTTCCTACCTTCTCCCTGCTTTCTCTATCCTCTCTCTCTCTCCATACCTCCTTCCGCCTCCCCTCTCTTACCATCACTCTCCCTCTCTCCCCCTCCCTCTATCACCCTTCCTCTTCCCCCCTCTCTCTCTGTGTATCGAAACAGAACAGATAACAAGCGACCCGGGTTCAAATTACAGCTGAGGATTCGGTCTGATGACTTCTGGAAATCCATTTCTTGCGTTATCACATCGCCAATTGGTACTGAAAAAAAGTAATCCCGTTATTGGTATGACACAATGTTTTTACAGCAAAGTTCATACGTGAATACTTGCGCAAACCACTTTCTCATAACTACTTGCCTTCCCAAGCAGTAGTAACAAAAAAAGGCTGTTACAACTATTGTCATTTTTAACATAGATACGAAATAGATATATATTTAAAGTAATATTTGCTGAGTTTCTGAGTTTGTGACTGTCGTCAACACAACAGGAAATAAATTGATTTGAAACCGGACATTATGGCTCCACGAATGATAGAGACATGTAGCGGATCCTAGGTCCATGTCCAACGACGGACGTCAAAAGAATGATGATGATGATGATGATGATGATGATGATGATGATGATGATGATGATGATGATGATGATGATGATGATCTGTTGCAAAAAGTCTTTGATACAAAAAAGCTTTCTGCAATTTTGAGATATGTCAATTTCATTTCCTTAAGAATGTGACCAATAGTCCGTAAAACGTGATAGGCCAATAGATCCTTTGACCCCAATGAGAAATTATAGATTTGAACAATGTATTCATTAAATCAGAATTTATTTGAAAATCATCACTATCATGAACTCTTCGATCACATTTATTTTAAACAGCTGAGGGGTCGGGTTTCACAAAAGATGGCTGGATTATTGATTGATAGATGGTTGGATAGATAGATGAAGAATCAGATCTTTAAAATTTGTGTGAGCACAAACAGAGACCCTCTAATATATTTATCATCATTTTTATCTTGAATTTTAAAGAAATTATAGGCATTACTTCCCTGGTGATCCTTGTAGTACACACAGAAGATTTCATGTAGTTCGTTTCCTGAATTACGCTGTCACATACAGACAGACTAACATTTGGTGATTTAGAGTAATAATCATTTTTTATTGAATGAACCATTGTCAAGCAATCTTAATTTTCTACTAGTTTTCCTCTATCTTAATTTTTGTTGCAACCTCGCAAACCGACAGTCTATGAACATTAGTAAAGAGGGAAATGCTAGTAAAAACAATGATAAAGATTGACCAATCTTCATCCAATGAAAATAAATAAAAAAAACAGGTCCGGTTAGTCACTCAATAGAAACCATCCCGTGACCAACGTCTTTTGGTGGCATGCCATGTCGGGGTGGATCAATAAAAAAATTGGAAAACCGAGTGATCACTGAACAATTTACTTCACTCGCCTTTCGTTGAATTTCCAATAAGAGCGTGAATGCCGCTGGACACAAGTTAAGGGATCAATTGTGCATGAACTTACATCGCAAACTGAACACCCCAGAGAGAACCACATTGGGGGAATTTTCAAAAGACAAGATAACCGTTTTATTCTAAACATAGTTAGGAGTAAATGTTGAAATTTCCACTCTCTAGCTCCATTGATGGGGTCTGTAAGTGTGATACATGCATACATAAATATCCAGCCAGCCAGACCAACTTAGAAACTGAAGAGACCTATAGTGATAGTTTTGGCTGGCAGTTTCTAATAGTATTACTGCAACTGAAAACAATAACAAACATGGGACAGAAAGATTGGGAGAAATGAAAGGCAGGTTTAGGTTTGATTTTCTGCTAATCTTAGGGTTCCTGTAGCTCAAACGATAAAAGTAGCTTGTACGGATATCAGAGCATCCCTGAGCCCAAATATACCAGAGTCAAAGTCTAGTAGCTGTTTACGAACAACCGTAGACTGATAGTTGCGTTGAGAAGCGAGTAAAATTAAGATATCAGTCAAAAATTAATAATTAAAACCTTGTACTTTTTCGCCAAGCAGAGGTGTCATTTCAAGTGATGTCTTTCTTGTGGTAATTTACCCGCCCCCCCCCCCCTACGCCGAGTATGACAAAAGTTTGAGTTTAGTGTAGGGACCCTCTTGCGTACGTGTAGGTGGTTCTATAAAGTGTTCAGCTCCATCAGCACTCTTCTCTGGGGGCCCCTCAGGTATCAGGCAATAAACCTGACCCTACCACCTGAAGTGCAATGGGGCAGTGCATTTTGAGGTGACGCCCCTTCTCCTTAGAACTAAACATTATATACTTTTATGGACAGAGGAAGAACCTATATGACGTCGACATTTCATAGAAATTATAATCAGCCCCATGTGACACAATTTTAAAGAAGAATCGATTCAAATCATCTGCCTTGCATCAAAACGGTAGAATATGAGGATAGTTCATAACAATGGCGGAAAACGCCCGAGAGTAAATCAAATGATCCAGACGATCGATAATATATAAATACGGCTGATCGATATTTCCACTCTAAATTCCTTTCATACTTCTCTATCTTCAATAAAATGCACGCACTTAAAATGCCATGTGGATCCATATGAAATCATGATGCTTAATTCAACGTAAAGTACATTATGGACCAATAATCTACCTCTCTGTAACAATAAATCGTCAAACAAATTGAAACACAGAAGAGCATTGAAACTAAAAAATATTGTAAAGACATATTTTTGGGGCCCAGAAATGAAATTATATATGCAGCCGATCGATATTTCCACTCTAAATTCCTTTCGTACTCTCCTCTCAATGGGCGAGTTAAAAAAAAAATTGAAGATAAAAGTTTTCTTTTTTTCAAAGATTTTCTTTGCAAATGGAAGCATAGCTTTCCCGAACTAAAATGGCCATTATTTTCCCGTTTATAATTCATAGCAAACAGAAAATATAAACACGTGATCTTTCAACTTGGATACAAAAACTTTTAATCAAAGGTAATCAGTAAATACCTTTAAATCTCCGGGAAAATGCACATGAGTGAAACATAATGTTTATCCACATATATTTTGGCGGGTGTAACATTTTGAATAAACAAATATGCTGTTCAGATATTTGATTTCCCCCTCAACTGGTCATTAAGGTACGCGTAAAAATGCAGAGTAAAGATTGTTTTGAATAATACAAAAAAAATATATATTAATTAGAGACGTGTCTGCAATAGCAGACAATGGAGCAACATTGAAAAGAAGGGAAAAATAGAAAATACCAGGGCTGCACCCGTAGACTAGAGAAATTGTAAGGCATGAAGATCAGGGCTACACCCATATCAATTTGTAGCCAAAGATTCATGAAGTCTTGTATATCAAAGTGGCGGTTTTACCGATATTTGATGGAGCCCTGCAACTAAAAGGAATTCAAAAGAAACTCATGAGAAGCATACGAAATATTCCTGATTTTGGCGAGGAAAATGTAGAAAATGCTCTGAAGCACTGAAGAGACGAGATGCCACCAGACCGTCTGCTCTGTGAGGGTCATATTTTGCATGACGATCATCATCATCATCATCATCATCATCATCATCATCATCAGTCTTTTAGCGTCCGTCGTTGGACATAGACCTTTCCCAGGATTTGCCACACTTCTCTATCATGGGCGTCATGGATCCAGTACTTCCTGAACTTGTCTAGCTCGTCTCTCCATCTAACATTTTGCCGGCCTTGGTTGCACATGTGGTCTCGGGGAATCCATGTTGTGAGTCGTGATGTCCATCGATTGTCTGCCATTCTTGCAACATGGCCAGCCCACCGCCATTTGAGATTTTTTATGGATTCTATGATGTCTCTAACTCTTGGCTTAGTAATTATTCGTACACATCGTATTCCATGTAAAATACACATACACACACTCACATACATACACACACACACACACACACACACACATATATATATATATATATATATATATATATATATATATATACGGGAATCAATAAATTTGCTTGAAACCGAATTCAGAGTCGCACAAGGATCACTGGGAAGAGCAAAGCTGGGAATAACTTGAAATAGGTCAACTGGGATCTAAAAGCAGAGATATCAGAGGAGTGATTAAGCAAGAAAGATCAAGGTTGGCATGCCACATAGCGAGAGCGGGAAGATAATAGACGATGCAAAAGGTTGGTTGAATGGTGCCCCAGGGATAGCAAAAGTAACAGAAGGCCAAACAGGAAACTGAGAGATGAGAGGTGTGCATAGTCATGGCAGTCATGGAAGAAGTTTGGAAAGGCAGACGACCAGAAATGGCTGCTATTGTTCCTGTTGATGACTATGAGATTAAATGAATAACCGGTTAAAATAAGTTAGTGGATTGTTTACATTTTGGGACGTTAAACTTGTAAAGCGCGTGAGCGTGTTTGTGTACGTATGTGTTCGTTTGAATGCGTGTGTGTGTGCGTTTTATGAGTGTGCGTATACGTAAGTGTTCATGCACGTGTATGCATGTGTGAATTGTGGGTCAAATTCAGGACACTATCGACAAGCTTTCTTTAAAGCTGCTAACCAACCATCAGATATGATACAGGTACCTTAAGTATATTGAAGGATGCTGTTGACCCAAAATGGCTGCTGACGATTATGATAATGGAATGTGTATGTCTGTCTGTACGCATGCATGTGAATTTGTTCATGTGAGAGTGCGTGGGTGCGTGCGTGTGTGCGTGCGTGTGTGTGTACATGTCTGCGTTTGAGATTTGTGGTCAAATTCAGGAAGCTTTACCGAGAAGCTATCATCAAAGGAGCAATACTATCCGAGCGTGATTACTATTTGACAATTGATACTGATCAATGATTTACTTACGACTGATTAATGTTCAGGGGTCACCGTTGAATTAAGCAATACAAATCCCGAGATGATTTTGACATTTCCAATGGAATAAGATTCAAACATTTCGTGCTAACTGTCCATTCTCTTGAAACACATCGCAACAACTATTTGAGTATTATGAATGCAAACAGATTTTGTATTTCTAGCACCGTTCGTTTTATTGTCAAATCAATGAATGTTATTATGTTTACGTTGTAGGCATCAATCTTGAAAGACACGCAGGCAGCGAAAAATAAATGTTCTATAATTGAAACGACGACCGAGGTTGGCTTTAATGGACTCCGCAGACACGTCATGTTCTAGACACTTACCATAAATTGGCACCTTCTATAAGTGTTTGCCTAGTCATTAGAGACCTTTTTGGTTGGAACAGTAAGCTGGTTTCAAGCAAAATCTTCGAGTGGGAAACCCAGCAATCGGAATAACTCAATTGTTGAAATGGAAATCAATCAACCGGGTTGAGCGGAATTGATGGCCAGGTCATCTTTCATTTCCTGAAAGACGCCACGGTGCTGAAACGGCCGAAACGCGTCGGACACACGCCGGTTCCCGTACGATCACCGGAATTAAGCAACGTCGAGCCCGGTCGGTACCCTGGATGGGTATCGTCCGGGAATAGCAGCCTCCCGTGGCGATCCCATTAGTCCCCCTACGGAGGAGTCCGATTTCTACGCTACGCTCAATAACACAAGCCAAAGACACCCCCCCCTGGACCCTCTGACTGGCATGGCTGCAAGCGACGAGAAATCAATAAATGGATCGCTGTTTTTCATCCTCATGACTACTAAGAGAAACAGGAGCTCGGATCTTCATCAGCAGCAGCAGCCAATTCAGGTCCACAGCTTGACAAAGACCTTTTCAAAACCGTTCCATGAAGACAGTGACTGTGTTAACCTTTGCCATGTATTACCTACAAACTCTTCTATCTCATCTCCACATTCTGTGAGTCATTCTCCGCCAGAGTTTGCTATCCATTGGGCACCATTTAACCTGTTATTCCCCTTCTTGCTATGTGTCCTGCCCATCACCAATCCTGATCACCATCATCATCAGCAGCAGCCATTTCAGTCATTCTGTGGACAAAGGCCTTTTCCAACCCAACCCTTGACGATCGTATGGTCATGTTTTTGGGGGGGAGTTGGGGCTAGTGGTTAATTGAGCTCAGAGTTATTCTTCTCTTTGGGTGGTTACCCTCAGGGATATTTTACCCATAGCTGAGGGAAAGGAGAGATGGATTCATGCCTTTTCCCAATTTACATTATAAGAGGAAAGAGTTCGGTAGAGGAGATCCAGTTGCCTATTACATACGTATTTTTCATTTTTTTTTATCTGATGAATATCGATGATTTCTCTCGAGCTCACTTTATTTGGCTATTTACTAAACAGAAGAGAAGGAAAGGAAGAAAAAGAGAAAGAAAGAAAAGAAAGAAGTAAGAGTAAAGTAATATAGAAGGAAGAACAATAATTTGGGAAAGAACCACACCAATACAGAGAGAGAGAGAGAGAGAGAGAGAGAGAGAGAGAGAGAGAGAGAGAGAGAGTGTGTGTGTGTGTGTGTGATAAAAGAAAGACTGAGATAGAGAAAATGGGTAAAAGGGATGGAGACCAAGTAGCAGATAGAGACAGACAGAGAGAATGAGAGAGAGAGAGAGAAAGAAAAGAATAGGTAGAGAGGGAGAGAGAGTGTGAGAATGTGGCTTAGCTGCAAGAATGTCGATTATTGCCCGTTGTTTCTGTTGACCTGAAATCAGCTCTCAATATAGAAAAGCTGAGGTTTCACAAAATGTAAATCTTATTTATATTCAAAGATTAGAACAGATTCGCGGCCCTAAAAATCAATTCAGTCGGACAGGGTTCAATTGTTTCACTTTCATGTCCGCTCTTGAAGTGCAGATTAGCGTGTGATACTACGATTGGACAGGAGAGGGTTAATTCCATTCATTCATTCTACATTCTAAGACACCACGGGTAAGTTTCGCCTTTTCGCATTTTACGAGTCATCTAGAACTGCTCGAGTTGAGATTTCAAATAAAAACTGGAGGTCAAATTTTGTGTGGCCTGATGGGAAATGGGAAACATTTATATGGTCTAACGAGGGAAAGAATATATCTTTTGCTGTGGATAAATCTGGTCACAGGCCATCTGGAATCGAAAAAGTCCAGGGTTAATGATAGAAAAGGAAAATCTGATTGCGAATTCCATATTTCGAGGGTCCCTGAATGAGTCAGATGAATTATTAAAAAAATTGGAACGATAATCTTGACTGTCAGCCCGGCCCAGAGCACTCAAGAAATCAGGAATAAATAAATACTTATATATACGTTATCATCTGGTCCAGCTATGTGGGCACTCATAGAGATTTTTTCCAAATGGTCACAGTCCAACTGGAATTTAGACTACACGAATCACATTAAAACGATAATTCAGACTGGAGAAATTCAGAAGACACTTAAGAAATCAGGAATTGATAAATTTCTTTAGATATATTCCTAAGATGTGTTACCATTTGGTTAGTCTGTCTGAGAACCCAAAGGGGATAAATCGGTCTAGTGAAGGGTCCAGAAGATAAGAAGTTAGCAAATTATGTTGGTTTATTTTTTTATTTGAAATATGAAACGAAAGGTAAACACATGAAAGGTACAATACCGCCTTTTATATGGAGTTGGTTGCGGTAAGCCCCTTTGAGTAGTCGGTCATGTGACGAAGTGTGATGTAAACACCCTTTTGGTGACAGTATGAGGTCGTCAGCCAACCAAACCGAATCGCGTGGTGTGGGTAAAATGGGCCAGTTTGGTTGATCCTTTGGAGTTGCTTAGGTGTTGGATCAATTGTTCAGACTGGAATTTTGTTCCAACGCTACGAGAACTCGCTGCCCCCTTACGACGAGGAAAATTCTGGCTTGAAGTTTCCATATTCCCTGACCAAGTCCCGTGATAGCTTTCATGTCTAAAACCAGCTCTGTCCTACTTGCCACTGCACATGAATAGAACGCTAAAATCACACAACTAGTCGTGGTACTTTAGTCGACCGGATGGGTTAATTTCCCATCCACCAAGCCACTGGTGGTCCTACAAAGGTCAACCGGTGGCACTTTCGGTGGTCTGCCGGAGTTTTGTTCGTCAGTTTCCTGGCAGTGGGGGCTTCCTTTTTTAGGGATGGGGGTAGAAAATTTATGGGAAATTGAATCTAAAATTATCTGATATTGATTCAAAATAACCATAAAGACCCCTAAAGGCACTTTCTTGAAAAAACAAAACACAAAAAAAGTCTATAAATGGTGTCTAGCGGTGTTTGATTTACAAAACTTGGTGTCACATGGAAAACAAACAAAAAAAATTATTCGACATTACTACAAATTTATGCTTAAACGAACTTTTTTTTTCTATAAATACGCTCCCATGCAGTTTATTGAATTTAGGTTTTTGTAATATTTTTCGACATACCTCCCTCTCTTCAACTACAATAAATTATCATAATAACATCAAAAAAAGCTCTATGTTTTTAATACAACTGTAATGGTAATAAGCGTGAATTACTTTTCTGGGTATTATACATACATGCTGCAATTTCTTGATGAAAAAAACTGTTGAAAATGATAAACTTTAGAATAATTCAATAAATAATTTGGTGCTGGTGAAATAGTGTTGGTTTACTTCCAATTTACTGCTGGGGTTCTGCCAGTGACTTGCGTGCAGGGTTGAAGCGGTAACCCTATCATCGATAAACCTTTTCGATTGTTTCTGTTATATCGCTGTGTTTGTAACCAACACCCTCAGTCAGCGGACCTTTGAGGAATTTAAATTCACATCGTGGGCACAGAGATCTGGACGGCGACCGATCGACCGGCTTGGGGTTTGTGGCGCTACAGGTGTAACCCTTCCTTGCACTAAAAACTGATATGTAGGACCAGGTTCGAGTTTTGGCTGAGGTTGTTTACGTTCACTTCACTCTAATACCCTTGGGAAAAGCATGTATCTACATCCCACCCCAGCTATGGATAAGCAGCAAGGCATTTGATGCGTAAGTCCGACAATCTGAGAAAAGATTTCTCTGATTGAAAAAAAAGCTTACAGCTTGGCAGTTGCTGGTCCCAAGCCCTGATGAGGGAGGAGGGTTAGTCGAGAGGCTCCGTAAGAATGTACTTGCCACTGAAACCACGAATGGTTGATTTCAGCCCTATACTCTACAAGGAGTCTACAGCAATCAACGAAAACAATTAACCTGATTTTCTATTGTTCTCTTGAATTGATTTCGGTGCACAAGGAGAGAATTTCGAGAAGGCACTTGCAATTCAGTCGAAGCTTTCGAACCACAAACAATGATTTCTGATTGCAGAGATAGATCGATGGGAACGATGAGTATCTTTTTCTAAGAGCAAATCAGGTTAGTCACTCAAGAGAAACCATCATGTGATCGACGTCTTTTGACAGCATGCCGTGTTAGGGGTGATCAATTAAAAAGTTTGAAAAAGTTGGGGGTGATCAATCAATGTTACTTCTCTCACCTCTTGCGATCGGCAGCAATCACAGAAGTGACAACAATGGAGACAAGCATCGTTACGGGAAATTGCATTGGATACACTGGTTCTTGTACGATCACTGAAGTTAAACAACGTCAACTCTGGCCAGTACCAAGATGGGCGACCACTGGGGAATACCAGAGACTGTAACCAGACGAAGAGGCATCTCATTGCATCCACGCTGATTTCCAATCGTATTCTTTCCTTTGGAAGCTCCCAGCACGGTCAAGACAGGGGAGCAGAACTTGGGCACAACACTTCCTCTTTACAAAACGCCCAGCCATAGCAGCTAAAAAGACATGGTCAACATTGTCTGAGGAAGTGAGGGCAGACTTAGAGAATGGTTACCAAGCTTCTCGGGCAAATCATTACTTCTGAATAATATGGTTCGATCCAAACTGATTGCCTCACATGAAATATAATAAGCGTTAAGTAGACTGCCTGAAATGTGCAATGATCATCGTACATTTCATGCACTGATGAAATAATACTATTCATCAGCGGTTTTACTAAATTGTGGATTTTTATTGTAGGAGCCAGCCATCGTGAAACATGGAATCCTGGATCAGCAAATTGTGCAGCGAACAATCTTCCTCAATTTATACCCTGATTCCCCATGCTTCTGGTCTTGTGCCAGAACTGAGCTAGGCTTAGTAAATCACAAAGACTGAGAAACAACGACGGTTACTAGATAGATAACCATCGCCGAACCAAAGATAGAAAACTAGATGCAGAAAGACTTTCGACAATTGAAGCAGTAAGCGGCAATTCCTGAAGTGTCTTTGAAAATGAAGCCAAGGATAAGGATTTGGAATCGAATCTGGAGCAGTCTTGGAATCTATAATGATCATCTTATGCCAGGATTCTGATAAGAAAAAGAGTCTGAAAGGAAATCGTCTCCTATATAATAGAAATGTTGTGCCAAATAGGTTTCAAGAGGTTAGCAGTGGTTCCCAAACCTTCGGTTGCGACCCTCATTTGGGTCGTAAAGATTTTTGAAAAAATGTAGAAAGAGAAAATAATGTAAAAATGTTGAAAAGAAAGATTTGTACAAATATATTTAAATCACAATTTTGGAATATAAAGCCTCATTGAAACTCTGAATCAAGAAAACTCTTGTAAAAATAAAACACCCACAGATGTATAAACACTCTTGAAATATTCTAGCCCATTGATATCCAATATTTCTACTTTGTTATTAGACTCAAGTAAAATTTAGTGGAATTTATCAAATGAAACTAAATGAAGAATCACTGAAATTATTTTTCCATCCTAAGGTTTGTCTGGCCAAAATAAATTCTGTATTCATGGTTGTGGCCAAAAAGTTTGAGAAACAACCAATTTTGAGAATGGATATGACACACCAGCTCTCATATAATGGTAATATTTTGACTCGATTATCATCGTCTTTAAACACATAACTAAAATTTTGAATTTGATTGTAGAAGTTAATAACATATTGAGAGCTATGTATTGGTCATGTAGTATCAGTCAAGTAAATTCTCACAGGTTAATACATCCAAGCTTATTCTAATCATGCTTGCAGCTTTAAGACACATCGACATCTACATGGTTATCAGTAAATTCTAAAAATAAAGCTAGAGAGGACATTCTTGTAATTTCTGTCTAAATTATTGAGATGAGGGATCATAAATACGCTAAATTGTTGTCCTCATCTTGGCTATTTTTCTCTTGTGCACGTCTCGGTTGCTGGACATCGCCAACACTATGACCTAGAGAAGATTTCCCACCCATACATAGACAAGATAATGAGGATATTCTGTCCCTACTCTTTGAAGGGATGGGGGCTCATCCCACCATTCCCCCACCCATTCACGACACCCAGCCGAAGAAAGCCGTAGAGTATGAGACCGAAATGTTGTGTTAAAAAGAACAATCAAGATGAAGACAACAGTCGGAAAAAATCTGTGTATATATATTCTCAAAGTCTTATATTAGTGATCAAAGTTTTTTAGCCAACAAAATCAATTTTCTATTTAGTGTAACGTTCACTCAGCCATTATGAAACTAATTGACGTGGAACCATGACAGAATTGAAATGAGGCTCGAAAATGTTAATGACGGGGGGGGGGGTAATAGGTTTGGCGAATTCCATCCCTTAGACTTGATATTTTGTCGACCTTTATTATATATTCTTTGCAAATGAAGGCATAGCTTTCTCGAAATGTTCCTGCTTAAATAGCCATTTCAGACTGTAATTATCTCTTTTGCTTTCGGCAACACCATTTAATAGAGGCGTAGTTGAGAAGGTAGAAGTCTATTTAAAAAACACCCCCAGGGCCCCAACTGGAGGGGAGCCCCCAAAGCTTTATCAATAGTAGTTCACCTATTATATTTCTACTGGCATTATGTAACAACATGTATATGAATTGCATAAATAATATTTCGCCTTTTGCAATTGTTCATCAACTTATCAAGTAATGGTGCATGTCTATGTAATGCAAATTTTCTTCTTCCATCAAATCTCACTATATGATGAACCCCTCCCCCGGGCTTCCAAATCTCCAGCAACGTCTCTGGAACATTTAGCTTCTCTTTAAAACATGCACCAGGTGAGTGATGACCGGGTTCTGTTATTTCATTAACTTCCCCTTTCGCATTTAATTGAGGTAAACAGCTGCAAGTAATGCAAAGACCCAAATAACTGTTTTAATTTCTCATCTTGCTTATTCACTGTCTGTATCTGCTCTATTTGTTTCTTTCAATTTAGCTTCAGCTCAGAGGTAAGAGCAATGCTTTGTTAAAGCGGCTACCCTATTGGGGGCAGGTTTGATTCTTGCAGCAGCCCTATTTTTCTTCGATTGTTTATTCTATTTACCTTGTCTAAACCAAATGATACATTTACCCTGTGATAACGAGAGGCCATTTCAAATTAGAGTTTCGATATGATTTGACGCAATTCATAATCATTCTTTCGGATCATATATCCATTTCTTGATAACACACACATATGCATATATATATATATATATATATATATGTATATATATATATATATATATATATATATATATATATATATATATATATATATATATATATATATATATATATATAGTTCGTAAACACTTCAGAAATTAGGCAAAGTGGAAAAGAATAATTACTGATATATCCTGGAAAGAAACATTGTTTATTGCTCATTAAACATTTGGAAGCAAGTGTTGATATGCAAAGTTTTTTTACATTTCATGCCTTGAATCCGCTCGTTTTTCTTACCAACAGCTCATTTTTGAAATGGGCTTGGCATGTGGTTTATTCCGTCTCTTTGGATATCTTTGTATACAGAAAGGGGAGGGCCATGTTTGGACATGGTGCATGCTCTTGGAATTGATAATTTCTATAATGACGTTTTCAATGCATCTGCGATATTCTCTGTTATTCTTGCGTCAGAACTAAATAGAATAAATCTCCAAGCAGCAGTAAGCGAAATTCCAATTGCATTCATGATTAAAGGCTTGCACCATTTTTTACTCCCGATTGGGGATCTAAGGTCAGATGAACGTGTATTGAACAGATGGCCGCAATCCGTTCATTTGTTGTACCAGAGGGTTGACTCTGCAGACATTACTACAAAGAGAGACCATTGAATTGTTATCCCAGCGCACAATACCATCACTTCTAAAGTCAAATGTGCATTGATCTTCTTTATTGATTTGGTCAACATCCCTCGATAGACGTCTTTGCATCCTGTTTTTTTTCTGTTATTGCTTTAAAACCAAACAATTTTAGTCCAGTTATTTGATCATAGGATGTAATAAGACATTTGATGATTTGCATGCATAAGAGTTACTGCACGTGTTGTCATTCAAATATATATTTGTTTCCGTTATTTACTCATATACACATATGTATATTTACGTGAAGTGCTACCATCACGTCTCTGTTCATAAGATTGTTGCGGTGAATTTGAGTATCGTGGATGAGCTGGATGTTTGTAAGATTACTGTATACATCCACAATTGGGTAACTTCAAAAAGAATAGTGGAATATATAAGGGTGAATATTTCTTTCGGAGTGTTTTTGAGGAACATTATATATATATATATATATATATATATATATATATATATATATATATATATATATATATATATATATATATATATATATATATATATATATATATATATATATATATATTGAACAGTCAGATTGGAATCGCACATAGAGCCATGGAAAGAGCATGGGTAAATATAGCCCTAAGAGATCGAAGAAGATCAACATGGATCAGAGAGAGGACTTGATCGAAAGTTATTATATAAATAATTAGGTAACAAAGACGAAGGTTGGCTAATTAGTTAAATAATGGTCCTTATTTTCTCTCGGGTAAGATCCTCAAGTTCCTTTGTAATATGGCCACCAGACACTTAACCAGGATAAATGACGAGAGAACGCTCAAAGGTTAACCGATTGGTGCCCATGGGACACTGAATGTAGTATTAGAAAAAGACCAAACACAAAGTGGAAGAGTTGGAAACGTTTGTAGGGTAAACATGACTGGGGATAATACAATTACGGTCATCCTAGTAGGAGATGGGAAAGGTCTTTTTCCAGTAATGGACTTATACTGGCTGTTGCTGCTGCTGCAGATGATCATGATGATGATCATGATGATGATCATGATGATCATGATCATGATAATGCAATAAGACATGCATAAATAACTAATAATGATAATGGTTTGTCTATTTCGAACCTATTTACAAGACTACAATATTTTCTTTAAAAATGACTACATATGAAGATCTGATAAAAGCTACTCAGCAACAAAATAAGGAAGAATATATCCAAGATTAACATGTAGCTTTTTCGATGATCAGTAAGAATGTGAGGAACAGAGAGGAATCATTAGTGCGGTTGGGTCCAGTTAAAAAGGCGTACAAACGAGACAAAACAAAATTGAACAAAATTACAGAAAATACCTGATTTGATAGTTCAATAAAAATACTAAATCGAAATAACTTATGCTAGAAGCTACCTCACCTTGTAAATAAATACTGATACTAATGTGCTATAAGATATAAAGATAAAAAGTAAATTTCATTTCTTTTTAAACTGAACTACAAATGTCATGTTTGAGTTGTGCTTGGTTTGCATAGAGCAATTTGATGAGGAGACCTAAAAGATGTTTTGACAGTGTTAATGGATGGGTGGGCCCAACTGACAAATTTCTTATAATATATATTTCAGAATACTTTTAAAACCTAAAATTAGAAAAAAAGATCAACACTGAACATTTCATCGAGTCTTTTGCAACTACCAAAAATATTCTTCATGAAAATGTCTTGCTTTAACCCTCAACAGACTGAATTCATTTCAAAATTTTACTCGTCTTAAGGTAACTCAAATCTAAATTCAATTTGCGTGCTATCGACGAAAATCAACTCCGCTAAAACCTTATGTATATTTCGGTAGGACCATGCTCAGATTATATGATAGAGGCATTTTTACCCATGAAATTCGATCATATCACTAATTACGAAGCACGCTGCCAGACTTAGAAGCAAACAAATGCGATTATTTAGCCAGTTAGATCTGACCTATCCACCTGGAAAGGGTTGATAATGATTTGAATTCGAATTGTTTCTATTCATGCCAAAAGTTATGATAGTTCCTACAGCAATATCTTCAAGAGCGTACTTAATGATTTTTTTTATCTGAGGATGCAGGCCGTTAATTAGCCAACAAAGTGGGAAGAAGTCAGTGTTACTAAGTTTATCTTGTTATCTATATCTGAAGCTGTTTTCATAATCGGATAAATTTTATTTTATGTTATAGTCTGGAAAGTTTCACAGATATACATTAGTTCATCGTGTTTTAGTAATTCGTCAGATTACAAAGAAGAAACAGAATTTTCATCTATTGTTGGTAATAATTAATCGCAGTGATAAATATTTATCAAAATAGTGCTATTAATACATCAAGCTTGATTTAAAAGGAATTCATGTTTTGTTTCCAAAACATCGATCTGGCGCTGGTGAGTGCGTAAGGCACGAAATGCTGACATCCACCGGAAAATTTTCCTCTCAAATTCAACTTATATATATATATATATATATATATATATATATATATATATATATATATATATATATATATATAAAGATTTAACACTTGAACATGTTTCTGATGAATTGGAAAGAAATCAGCAACATGTAGCCGGAGAAAATGGCCACACTTGGAGGAATGTATTGACAGAATGAGTATTGAGGTGTGGCAACCTCTGCACCCCTGTTCGGAACGCCCTTCTATCAATTGTTTTGCACAGTTGCAAAACAGGGAACGTTAGGCCTAAGTATCTTTTTGACTTATTTGTTGGACTGTTAAATGCATGATTTACGATGGGATTGGGGGGGTACCACTTAGCCGACCCGTTTGCGATATATGAATCAGACTAAGAAGCAACAAGCACCCAAAGTGGTGTCACTCACTCCTCTTTAGCGCTGACGAGTAGGTTTAGCACAAGGTACCAATTGAAAATCTGGAGGCCGTCGACGAATGTCTGGTAATAAGTTCTTCAAATTTTGACACTCAGTTTTTTGGATTGAATCCGATAAAATCAAAACACCAGAATCTTGAGAAATCTTGCCAGGCAACGTAGACAATGGCCGATCACTTTTGGCAAGGACCAGAAATCGCAGATGGGTTTCCGATTGATAATTTTTCTTCCAACATGGAAAACAAAAGTGTCGAGCCCAGTTTTGATCGAGGCTATTCATGTTTACTTCGCACTGATGCCCCTGGGAAGTCCTTTAGTCGTGTGAGGCAAACGATTTAAGAGAATGTTACAATGACAGAAAGAACTCTAGAGCTTGATAGTTACCATAGCTGATACCAAGCCTAGGTAAAATGAGGGAGGGTTGGGAATGGGTCAGAAACTCAACCACATAAAACATACTCGCTGGTAAAACGGTAGCGGAACGGTTACAGCTACATGCTCCACAAAGAATCTCTAGGACAGAGTAAAAACGGAAATAAAATAGAGAAAAAATCGATTGGAACTTGCAATAAATTACAATCTCAGCAGAGAAGATTATTAGCGAACTGTTGCGTCGCCGTTTACTGTGTCGCCGATGTTTATATCGGCTGTATTATTATCGACGTAAGACTAACGGGCCAAGTCTTGTATTAGTGTCTTTTTTGTCTCCGATCACACGATATAATAATATACGTACGGTTACTTGAACCGTAACCCAGTTAACTGTTCTCTGTCACTTGATGATTAATTAACATATGGCTTGGCCATCTGTTGCTTGCAGAACGAGGCTGTCTCATACCAGCGCTAAACGAAACCAGCACTTCGCTAAATAAGAGGTAGTAGGAGCTCAAGTCATAGTTATAATGAGAGTACCCAACGCGAACTTATCCATCGGTCTTTTTTGACTTAGTGCGCTATTTTTGTTACGTTTCGAATCAGATATCCCGGTTCAGAAGCGAAATGCGGGAGGTTTCCTGGTACCGAGGATTCTAAGTGTCAGGATGTCCAGCTGTTGGACTTTTCTGGCTACCACTAACACACTGGCGACAACCTTCTCCTCAACCACGGATAATGTGAGCGGCTAATTACAGTTTGTTTGTTTTTTTTTCGCAATAGGAACACTTTATTCGTATATACTTCGTTGCACACCACTGTTCTTCATATTCCTTTAACTCAGCCGAAGGATTATCTGAAATAACGTGAAAATCCAATTAAATTTTGGATAAAGATGTTCTGAATTGTGTAATATTACAGATCTCCCAGTCCAACTTGGTATTTAGCTAGGCGTTCCGAAGAGAAAAGTTGACATTATTTGATGGAATTTTTTGACTGATATCTTCATCATTTTTGTTTCGATCACTACGTTTTAGACCGGTCGACTCCTGAGTCGTCCTCACGTGCGCTTCATAGTCATTGTGGCCTTTCAAGTTCGATTTCATTGATTCCCTTAGATCCGGCCTCAAACGCTATTCAAGGTTCTCGAACGTTTTTGTACGTACACCGAAATCAAGAAACGTCGAGCCTGGTCAATACTTGGATGGGTGACCGTCTAGAAATACCACGCACCGTAGGTAATTGTAGATCATGTAGCGAGCTTCCTGCAGCAATAGCATTAATCTTCTTAAGGAGGAGACCAATCTCTATACTAAGCATAATAACGCGAACAAAAACCATTCTCATACCACCCGATGCCTTTATCTGAAAGCGACAAGAAATGAATTAATGGATTCTCCCTGCACCTAAGTCAGTCACGTGTCAATCAGCCAGCGTCTGCTTCCACTTTAGTCCAATCAACACTACTGCGCCAAACAGTCTTCTTGAAATTAATGCCGTGTCTGAGGTGAATATCGATTCCAGTGACCTTTGAGAGTCTCTCGTCGATTCTTGCGGCACTACCATGCTCTTTCGTTTCCTCTTCAGTGACTTTAGCCTCTACTACTCGTCTTCTCCGACAGCGTATCTCGAGGGTATTCACACTCACTGTCTTTCTTTCTTTCTTTCTGTCTTTCTTTGTTTCTATTACTGTGGCCTAACGGTAGAAATGATAGCCACCGATCCCATAAGCTGTGGTTCAATCCACCGTATGGTCAAAGACATAGTACAATCGTACTCAATCCCTCTCCGTGACGACCATAAGTGAAATCAACAATTTGCGCAGGGGATAACTGGCGTTGCCCCGAGAAAAGCAGTACCTTACGATCGACAATAATTGAAAAATGTTCTTTATTTCTAATAACTTACACAACAAATGGGGAAAATATCATTCGCACATAGAACTAAATTCTTACCTCTAATCTGCTGTAGATTGATGGCCTGACTCGAGTTGAGATTCTAAAGAGTCGACTTAAATTAAGATGAAGGTATATAGTAGCAAAAAATGAATGATAATGATGATAATAATGATGATTATTATAATGATGATAATAATAATAATAATGAGATTCCAAATAATAACAATAGTAATAATAATAATAATTAACTGAAGACCTGAGGAGCCTTAGTGTCACTCAGCGTTCAGCAATTACCACTGGGCAACCGGTGTGAAACTGTAAACCGCAGTATTACTGTGGCCTATGAGAACTAGGAGAGAAGGGCTCGAGACTTGAGGAGACTTGCTGTCACTCCAACTCCAGCGGTGTCCACTAGGCAACTGTTGTGAGATTGCAAATAATAATAAAAGTTATAATGATAATATTAGAAATACTACACAAAAAGATGATAGAATAATTACTTTCAATCTTATAATAAAAAAAATGACCTGATCCACCATTAACACAGATTTATGTGTCCCTACTTTTACTGCTGCTGCTATGAGCTATTTTATTACCAAAAAGTGATATATGACCCAAAACACCAAAACTTTGTTAGAAATATGAGGGACATTTGTAAGAAGAATAATTGACGAAAATTCGGATGTAAGAATTATTTTTTCTGACGTTCAGAACAGAAGACTGACTAGATAATGACCCTTGTTGACCAAGAATGAACACGAAGTTTAGCCTATGTGGGAAGTCGATTTTTATTGATTCTATATGCCTAATATCAGGTCAATCGGCCATGTAGTTTTTGCGTAAATGAGGCACAAACAGACAGACAAAAGACAAAAATATTAGTATATATCCAGAAAGAGGTGGGTATGTGCGTTTACATTTTATTTACTTTATACAGAACTGGGTCAGCAGCTGTATATAGCTCCTAGTATTTTCAAGCGGTCACCCGGCCAAGTGCTGAATAGACTCCAAATTAGGTGCTTGCTCAACATCGATGATCAGAATCTCTGCTTTCAGCCTGACTTGACAGTGAGCCAACTTTATACTTTTCTGTGAATGCATACATACTTTTAAGATTAAATATATGAGATGGATTTATTTAAGTCTATTTTGTTTCAAATTAAGGCTTACAGACGTGAATATAAAGCTACATATGGGTCTGTGCAATTGAGTGTGCATCCAGTCGGGGGTGTTGCAAGAGGAGGTATAAAGGAGAAAAGTTGCCGCCGGGGGCAGGTGAGAAGGGTCACAAAATTTCCTCTGGCCTATAATGTTTGTTGAATTATAAATATGCCCTTCCGTAGGATATAGCAAAACTGTCCCAGGCAGCGAGAACCCTTGCTATGCCACTGCTTGAAGTCTTTGTGTGTCACGATCACTTAACGCAAAACCTAACAACGACAAGAAAGAAAAGAAAGCAACATTTCATCTGCGGAGTTTTATTGTTAATTGAATACGACTAGAACCCATCCAAAAAGTGCATACCTCAGTCAACGCTATTGTTACGAAATGAAAAGTTGTTACGATGCTGAGGAGCTAATAGTTAATAGTGACTAGATCCACCCCCAAATCCAATCAATTATCCTCGGCCCTCAGCCTACCCTTCAACAGAGGTTTCTTCATCGAAATCGAATCTCTGAGTCTGCACCAAACCCAAATCATTTCTCCCTTAGCACATGGTCTAGCCTACAATAAATTCTCATAAGAGTTCATAAAAAAAACGTTCCAAGATATTGCATAGGCAAAGGGAATACATAAATGAATGGAAGAATATGTAAAAATATCTCTCTATCAAAAGAAGAATAACTGAATCTGCGCCAAGCCCAAATGAATTCTCCCCCAGCCCATAGCCTAACCTTTGATAAAATCCCATCTGAGTTCATACAGAACCTTTGGAGATACTGCATGGACAAAGGGAATACTTCAATGTATGGAAAAAAATGTGAATATCTCTCGATCGAAATAGTATTACTGAATTTGCGTTAAACTCGAAACACTTCTTCTTTAGCCCCTGACTAATCCTTCGATGAAATCTCTTTAGAGTTCATAGAGAACTTCTGGAGATATTGCACAGGCAGAGGGAATACATAAATGTATGAGAAAAATTGACTAATCTCTAAATCGAAAAAGAATAACTGAATCTGAGCCAAACTCAAATCACTTTTTAGCCCATGGTTTAATCTCCGATTAAAAAAAAATCTAATCGGAGTTCATGGAGAACTTTCGGGGATATTGCATGGACAGAGGGAATGCATATTTGCATGAGAGAAAAATGGAAAGTATCTCTCAATCGAAAAAAAAGTCTGAATACGCACCAAACTCAAATCACTTCTTCCTTGACCCATTGTCCATCTTTCTACAAGTTTTCATCGAGATTTGTTGTAAACCTTTGCAAAAGCAGATAGATAGACAGACAGATTAACAGACAAAATAAGAGAACATATATACCTTCCTCAACTTCCTTACCACAAACAGGTCAGTTGATATTCATTTTAGAACCATCAACCAAAACTGTCAAGTAAAACAGTCAACATAGGTTTTTTTCAGTTTTTTAAATTTATCTGGCTGTCTATCTGTCTTTCGATGTATCACACAGACCGTGTCGATTGAGCTACAGTGCTGAAAATACTCTTTGTTATGTCTAGAAAAAAACGTTTTTGTGTAGGTGTAAAATTAACAATCTAATTTTAGGCTAAATTGGCCACTTATTTTTCTGGCAGCATTTACTTTTTTTTTTTCAATTCAGACTTTTTCCATTGATTACTCCCCAACGAAGGCGGGAGAAATTTATTGAACTACCATTTTTCAAATTCTTTGATTGATCACCCCAAACAGGGAATAAGCAGATCTACTATGAGTTTTATTATTGATCGTGGAAAAAATTATTCAGATAAGAATCAACGCAGCTATTAACAGGTCACACATATTCATATTTAGGGAGACACCTTGTATATTGATGTTGACGTTGATAATACAATTTTATACGAAAGGCCGAATTTCAAAATACATATCAATTTACGTATTTCTTGTAATCGAGCGATAATTATTTGCAGCTAGGAAAATATCTTATCTTGCATTTCTTTAGCTCTCTCGACTTTTCTCACCTCCCTCTCTCTTTCTCTCTTTCACTCTCTCGAAATTCAATTTCAGTCAAACCGGGATAATAACAACATTTCTCATCTAACTTAGTAACTTGATAAATGAAACTCTTTCTACTGTTTGTCTGTCCTATCGCATTAAACCTATCCTACACATGAAAGTAAGATCTCCCTTCCATGATTGGAATTCACAGACAAGGGATTGGTTGGCAGCTCTCTTTCCAACTGAGCCAAACTGAAAATATACCTTCGAAAATGTATGTTAAAAATATACGAGGGCTTATTTCACTCTAATAGATGAATACATTTATATGAAGACATAAAATAGAAAAGTTGCAGCAATCATCTTCAGTTCTATTATATGTACACACATACATACACACACATGCACACACATATATATGTGTGTGTCTGTGTCTGTGTGAGGTGTGTCGATGAAAATTACTATTGGAAAGCAAAGAGAAAAACTCGAGAAACAGGTGTTACATCTCATTTCTTTTATTATTCCGTTGGCATGTTTCGATGTTCCGAATTGGAAGTTAAGAGAAGAATTCAAGAGATCGGTTAACACCATCTCGATTTTTTTTAATGATTATTCCGTGGGCATGTTTCGATGCATCTTGTCGAGAGACAGCCATCTTTTTCAAAGGTGGAAATATTTCTAGCAGTTCACAGGAAAATTTCCACATACTATCAACCAAAAAGTTTATATAAAAACAAAATACTCCCACCCTATCAATTGAATGCTAGACACCACTTTTTCATAGTAAAACGAAAAATAACAGAACCCATTTTTCCAAAGAAATCAACATTTAACCCTTCTCTTCTCTCACTGCCTTTCTAATCTAAGACAAGCCAAATACCCATAGAAACAGGAAACAAACACCCCTGACCCTGCCTCTCACAAACCCATCTCATTTCAACCAAATTATACTCTCGTCTACACGGATGCAACCGATGGACATCACGTCTCACAACATAGATCCCTAAAGATCACGTAAGAAACTGAGCCCGACAGAATACAAGATGGTGAGATGGACTGGACAGATTCAGGAAATACCGGCTCCGCGACGGCCATGATAGAGAATTGTGGCAAATCCTGGGGAAGGTCTATGTCCAACGACGGACGTCAAAAGACTGATGATGATGATGACACAGATGCAAACACCTCCCCTTCTGCTCCTACTGAACAACAACAAAAAAATATTCCTATTTCGCTCTTCAGCATCAAAACATGTGAACAGCAAATTTCTCTGTGAACTGCTGTGATAATTTTTTTCTGAAAGAGATGCATCGAAACATACCTACGGCATAATAAAAAAAATGAGATGTAACACCTATTTCTCGAGTTTTTCTCTTTGCTTTCAAGTTGTCATTTTCATCAACATTCTGTTGGATCACTTCACATCCAAAATACAAACATAGATATACGATGAAATAATGGATTTGCTATACAAACACGTTTATGTTTCTGTACTGTTTGGGCTTCTTCAGGCAAATGATTCGATTTATTTGAATCCCTATCTAGGACGCTATTTGGGGTATGTCTATTTTTCTGTGTGGAAAAACCTCGTCTTATTCTATCTGTGTTTCTTTTCTTTTTTCTTTTCCATGTTTAGTTGTTGATCTGTGTTTGGATTTCATCTTCCATAGAGGAAGTGGATTCTTGGCCAGTTTTTATAAATTACTTACGATGTTTCAAATACTTTCTCTATCAGTGTGTTGTTAATCCATCAGCTCCTCATGGTATGTTTTCTCTCAGGAAGTATTCTCTTCCTACTTTTATCTGACCCCAGTGTTAGGGTTCACTTTTACATGACCTTAGTTGTTTATGATTAATTCTTTTTATATTCTTAATGGGTTTGCATCTATGTATCTAAGATAATTATGAGAAGGTGATTAAGTTGTTCTTAAAATGGCTGGGGGTATAGTGATACTAATAATAATGTTAATAGTAATACTGTTACTACTGTTATTAATAATGATGGGAAGAATAAGATAGCAATGATGGTTGATTTTGAATATCTGTATGTGGAGTGTTTATGATAGAAATTCGCGCGCTGCAGACATTTTACAGCTACTTCATTTTTTTCTTTTTTTTACATGCATACTTATATCTATCTATCTATCTATCTATCTATCTATATATATATATATATATATATATATATATATATATATATATATATATATGTATGTATATATATATATATATATATGTATGTAGATAGAGAGAAAGGGGGAGAGGGTGATAAGGAAAAAAGAAACGATAGATAGATATGGATAAGTAAATAAAATATATGATAAACCAAGATAAATGAAAAAGCAAATATAAATTTGATATTTTTTTGAGGAATCATTTGTAAAATGAAAGTCTATTTTGTAGAGAGTATCATTGAAGCTAACGAAAGCGGAAGAAATTCATTTGTTAAAAGCTTCCAGTTGAGTGAAATCAGTTTTTGTGCGGTGAATGAATTCGATGAAGAACGGGAGGAACTGCACTGCTATTGCTGCGAGTGATATAGGATTTTTCAGCATGATATTCAGGTTAATGGGGTGTAACAAGGGCTGGTCAGAAAAAATGCTCACAATGAAAGATGCCCATACAAAAATAACCCACCTAAAATCCTGCACTGAGGGAAACTCACAAAAAGCCCATACGAAAAAAAAAAGCCCACACACAAAATAGTTTTTTATTGCGTTTAGATAAGGCCCACGTACATTCAGATTGATATTCTGGGAACCAAAAGCTTTGTTCACAAGTTAGCCATATATGTTTATCTACATTTAATGAGTAGCAACGGAAGAGAAATAAATCGTATTCTAAGAAAGATTCCATGAAAAATGCTCACACGATAGAGCCCACACTAAAATCATATTTCCTTTTATAATTTTCATTAAGAAGTATTATTAAACAGAATATTCATTGGAGATTAACGCAAGTATAGAAATAAACGCTTATCTTTTGTTCTTCAGCAGATGGCGCACCGTCAATCCATGTAGGTTTCGGTTCGAAATACCGTAAACGAACGAAATCACGGTGGGTAATCTGGTAAGGGACATAAACAAATCACGGATTCAGTGCCGGAGACGAGATAGCTGGTCTTACGATAATGTGTCATTCAATTTAGCCATAGCAATTCGTCAACCCTGTGCTATGACATAACCCACTCAGTAAATCGTCTGACGTGATAATTCATGGTGTTTTCTTCTGCACGATAACAGTATCCCCTGAAAACTAAGGAATGAAGATTTTCTATTGTCATCAATCTTTTCGATAATAAACAGGGGTTACCATTCGGTATTTTGCAAGACCAAAATTGGGCAAATTTAGTACCGAACAAAGCTATTCGTTTCCGAAAATAAAGATTTGGTACTGAAGGGAAATTTACCAAAGATAACAATACCTTAAACACGAATGATGTGACACGATATGAATATACATGAACAATAGAATTTTAAAAAAATGTATTTTCATCCATTTCCTGCAAGCTTGATCTGATGGTAAGTTTTTGGTTTGTAATTAATTTAGTACTGGAGCTACTCAACTTGGTCTCAAAACCATATCAATTTTGTCTTGTACAGAAGATTTACAATCTTGTTTCTGACATCTCATAATCATCAGTCTTTTATCGTCCGTCTTTGGTCGTAGATCCACCACAATTCTCTATCATGGGAGTTGCAGAGCCGTTATTTTCTGAATTCGTCTAGTTCATCTCTCCATCTGATATTCTGTCGGCCCCAGTTTCGCATGTGATCTCTGCAGATCCACGTTGTGAGTCGTTATGTCTATCGGTTGTCTGCCATTCTTGCAACATGGCCAACCCATTGCCATTTAAGTTTTTTTTAATAGATTCTATGATGTCTCGGTCTGCCATTTTCTCCTTGATATACTGTGCTGTCTTGTGATCCCTCCATGAAAGGTTGAGCACGATTCTGACGTTGCATGGTTTACAGTTTGCAGGTCTGTCTCTAGACACAACCAAAAGCATCTAGATCTAAATGAAAATATTGGCAACAGCGACCACGAAACTAGCTGCTACTGCTATTGCTGCTGCTGCTGCTGCTTGTAGTCTTCCTTGTGTTGGTCGTGGGAAGATAATTGTTCACAAAACAATGACTCACCACAGAATACGTGTTAGGGTCACAATAGACATTTTTTTATAACCCGTGGCTTCAGATTTATTTTCTCTTGAAGAAGACGAGATAATGAAAACCAAACAAAGAATCGTTCCAACGGAATTGACGCAGATTCGAGGATGGTTAATGTTTCATTCTTATTTCAAGATTGCAGAGAAGATAATTATGTGAAGGTATTTATTAGAATTGCAATCTAGCCATTCGAGTTCACGTTGAATCTTCTCTCGATTCAAACGACGCAGTTCAATTTTATTGATTATTTACATCAATTAATATGATGTTCATGTAACTGATTACAGAGGAATCAATTATTTTTTCTTCTCTTCTTATCCTCCCTCCCCTTCTTTCTTTCCTCTTTCGTCCTTGTCATGCCCTTTGAAATGTGGCCTGGTGCAGAGGCTCCTAACCTGTGGTACATGTGCCCACAGAGGTACATTTGCACTTCCCAAGGTGTACATTCATGTCTAAGAGTATAACATGACGTGCATTGCAGTGCGCTGCTGTGTGTTTCAAAATAGCTGATTAATGCAACTTTGAGAGACAGCATTTTCAGTGTTTGGGTTCAAATCATATCATAGATCAAATTTTAAAACACCTGAACACGATTTTCATCTGGGGCCCTAGAATCACGAGGATAGCGGTGGCAATTGCCTCTCTGCCACAGGACCAACGGGACAGCTGTGTGCTCTCTATGGAAAAAAGAAATTGTAAGACATTCTGAATCAAATATTCATTTCTTATCACCAACTGAATATTTTTCTCATAATTGCAAAAACATTTTCACTAATGAATGAAAGCTTCTCTGAATTATCCAAGTGATAAATGTCTTGCCTATCATGCATCTTGAAGTTGTCCAGCATGGGCAGTTTTTGCATTCATCACTTCAAACAGAAATGCATGTTTTGCTCAGTGAATTAGAGATTATAATTGTTGTGTCAGTGTTGCCAAGTATGGTTTTCAATCCATGGCAACAAGAATTTTATACATTTTATCGGTAGGAATATCTGAAAAAAACAACAACAAAAAAACAACTAAATTTGTTGGGTGGCAAATATCGGTCTCTCGTCAAATTCATTTCTTCCCGTGTTATGAAACAAGCATTACGTCAACTATTTCGTCTTTTGGTCTTCAATTGAAAATCAGTAACTGGACGAGAATTGGACAAAATGTACTTGCACGAACTTGATAAAAAAATTAATCTGTTCCGTTCTAGACGACCCAGTGTAGCCAAATTAACCATTTTTCAGCAAGATCTATATATTTCCCTAATTTATCGTATAAAAACATATGATAGACGAGAGTCTAGCCAATTAAAAAAATGATTTGTAATTTCAATAAAAATGAATATTTTATTCTCATTAATACTTTGTTTGAGTCTCATGTTATTTTACCAGTAGACTTTAAATGGAATATTAAACATTTTGGCCATAACGTTAGCCGATTTTTGCCATTTTTTAGCCATCACAATAAAAAGATATATGTCGTTAAATGCTCTCATTGAAAAGTTACCCCCTGCCCCTAATTGCTTCTGGCACCCCTGGTTTTCATTGTGCAGTTGCTAAATCTTCTCTTATTAATGAACTTGTTATTAACAGGCTCAACTATCTCATATTCAAAGACAGACATATTCAAATGAATAATAACTGAGTATCTTATGAAGCTGAAGGAGGAACAGATAAGATATCCCAAACCTTTAACTAGCAATTGAATCGAGTTCCTATTAAAATCGATATAATTTTATCAATCTTTGATCCTAAATTCTAAGGGGTATACAAGGGGCATATGGGGACCGGTCAGAATGCCCTAGGGGATGCAGAGCAACAAAAAAGTTTGGAACCCCAGGTTTAGTGAATAATAGCGCCATTAATTTCATTTTTTTTCCCTAAATCTCAGAAGCCAAAATGGTCACGAGTTCGCAATGACAAGTTTAAAACTTTGAAGTCCCAACAGAACGCAAGAACTGAAAAAAGTATAAACTCTATTACAACCCACAACACAAAGTTTGTTTTTTTTGTAAAAACCTGAGAGAAAGATGCATGTCTGAAAGATGTATTATATGATAACAAGTCAGTCTAAAAACCATAAAAATATAGAAACTAATTAGTGGGAAGAGGTGTTCGTTAATAATAATGAATAAGTCTGTTAAATCCGACTGTAACCTAAGAGACCATTTTTTACCATTTTTCGTGTAAAAAGTTTCAATACAATATACACAGAGTACTGTACAATATAAAATTATCAAATTACCATAGAGGGTATGAATATTTGCTCACGTTCTCGACCGAGTAGTTCAATGGTTCTCAACCTTTTTTGGTGGTGAACCAAAATTTCATCTAAAATCTATGATAGACATTCATGTTCTCATAGATAAGACTCTTTATAGATACTTATAAAGGAAAAATAAAATGCAATTTACAATATTCTACTAATGACTAATTCCTAGAAAAGAAAAAGAAGAATATTCATGGGAAAGTTTTGTCAAATCTGAAATTGATAATACCGGGGTCCGCTATCGAGGGCTTACTGTGTTCAAGAAAACTAGCAGACTTCCAGAATAGGGGAATTTGATTGAAATGTTTACCTATGTGAGGAAGCCATGAATTTCGAACTACCAGACAAATATAGCCAGCATTCCCATTTTTAGGTTAACGTTTCAAAGGAGTCTTGATTTTTTAACCACAAATTAATTATTTATTCCTTCCTTATCAATGGCTCCCATGAGTCTGCATTACGTCAGTTGATCAAATTATGCAAACTATTTATATGGATCACTACAACCGCCTAATTCTCCAGTGCCGTTCCCTCTCCGGTATTTTGACTTCATTCCATAAAAGGTTGATGTGTTCCCCTCTCACACCACACATGATCAGCCACACCTTATTCATAAGTATTTTTATGATTATTAGAAAAAAAAAAAAAGCTGTTGCAAGAATGTCAATCCTTAGGAGATCACAATTCATGTTGTGGATCCCCAGAGACCATATGCGAAACTGCGACCGACAGAAAATAAGATTGCGCGACGATTTAGACTTAGATACAGGAGATATTGGTACCACTACCATGATACAGAGATCTAGCGAATCCAGGGGAAGATCTATGTCCAATGGCAAAAGTAAAAAGCCCGATGATATATATATATATATATATATATATATATATATATATATATATATATATATAGAGAGAGAGAGAGAGAGAGAGAGAGAGAGAGAGAGAGAGAAAGAGAGAGAAAGAGAGATGGATAGATATGCAGTTTCAGCAAGCTGGGGTTATTTAACATAGGACAAAGATTTTTATGGACTTTGTGAGACAACCCTGCGCTAAGGTCAAATCCATTGCTTCATTAAAAGGTAAAGAAAACAGAATTCGTCTCTCCATACAATATTATTCCAAAACTACGTGTTCTGTTTTCAACTCTTTTATTAGTAGTTCCTGAATATAGGATTAACAAACCTTCGCAAAAAAAAAATCCATTTGAGTTGGGCTTCAGAAGAAATGAGAGTGAATTTATCAGTTTTTGCGTACGTCACTGTTACTTGTGCATGATGTCACCGAAATTTGATCTGGTGATTGTCATTCGTCATTGTTGTTACATGCGAAAATGAAGTCAAAACTCAGTAATAAGAGCTTGACAATAATCTCTCAGTATGGTCAGGTCTCCTGACCACCACGCTCTCCAGGTTTAACGTCCCCGCCCCTGATTTGTTCCCATGGGGATTCCTGAAAAGCGAAGTTTATAAGAAACATCCATTGTCTGAAATGATTTCTTAGAAAAAAAAAGATAAAAATTGGTGCAATTATATCGTAGTAAAATCTGATTTGTGTGCCTTCCAGTCATTCACTGTATATAATAGCTGTCTCAATAATTTCATGTCTCATTAATATCTTATATCTCTTACAAATATGTCAGATATAAATGCTTCTTTGTTCTTTGTGTCTAACGTTATGTTCCATAAACTTCTAAATAGTTGTACCCTACTAGCTAAAAAATTAGTGTACGGGTAACTCGACCCCAGGATGAACATAAGAGATGTGACGATAAAGCTTGGTGACTTCAAAAGATTATTTTAGGGGCAAGTCAGTTTTGGCGTTTCAAAATCTGACGGAAAGGCCTGCACCCCAAAGGCTGAAAAAGGGTAAATTTACCCCATTACGAACGTAAGATGGGAATTGTTGACCTTTGTAAAATCTAAAGGTCAGTTTGAGATAGGGTCAGTTTTGGTTGGGTCAAATTTTGCATTTTCAAATCTAATGGAGGGTATTTTAACCCTAAAGGCTGCAGAGGATAGGTGTTGTTGTCCTCTGGTGACCTGAAAGTCAATTCAAGGTCAGTTAAATTTTGGCGAGCATTTTTTAATCTAACGGAAACAGCTACACCCTTACAAGGTTGCAAATCTGTGTACAGGGGTAATTTGATCCCAGTATGAATATAGGACAGGTGGTGCTGACCTTTTGTGATCCCTAAATATCAATTTTACGTCAAGTCAATTTTGACATATTCAAATCAAACGAAGAGGACTCCATTTTAAGGGTCGCAAAATTGGGTACAGGGGTAACCTGAGGATGTGGCACTGACCTATAGTGACCTCTTAAAGTCATTTTAAGTGTATGTACATCTACCCTCATACATACTGTGACTTTGTGCCAAATCTCCTTGATAAATTACGACAGTTTCACACACACACACACACACACACACACACACACACACACACATACACATGTGCTCACAGTAAAATAGATTTTATGAATTACTGTAAAGTTCAACATGTGTTTTTCTTTTCTCTGCAGTAGTCAGGGTTGTCTATATTGATGTTTCATTGTATAAAGGAGTTACTCTTAGGGCAATTTACAACATAGTATAGATTACTCTTTCGGCTGGGCAACGTTGGGTACCCTCTATAAAAAAAAAATTGAAAAAAAATTCTCTGGAACCTTTTTTTATTTGCTAGGAAGAAAATAATCCAAATGTTTGTCTATATACAGGAGAACAAATTTCCATTAATCTGGAATCGGCCTGTTTTACCGACAAAACATCAATTGAAAGGCTTGATCAGGGTCGTATTCGAATCGTGTCTAGAAAAACTCTTTCACTCAACAAAAAATAAAACGAAAAAACTTAGAGACTTCGAGTTTCTTTATGGCCTTCCTTACTTTTTAATGGAAAAAAAACAGAGAAAATACTTGCAGTGCATTTCTCTTTTTCAATGATTATATTTTATTATTCAATGTTGTTACTTTATGATCAACAGAATCTCATTGTGGTACAAAAAAAGGAAGGATGAAACAAGATTTTTCAAAAATAATCGAATCAATCAAAGAATTTAAAAGAATTTTTCTACAATAATCTTAATTTTTGATATTTTCTTTTTACCGAAAATAGCCATGATACATATCAATTTTGAAAAAAAAAAAACCCAAAGTTGTCGAGAAGAACAATATTTTACTTTTTCGGTGTTTTGACAATCCCCATCACTTTTTTTCAAAAAGGTGGACAGAATTTATATTTCCATGGATTTATCTTTCATGTATGTAAAGATTATTATGTTACAACAATTAGAAGTAATATAAATCAAGGAATTAAGTGAGAGTATGATTACAAAGGAGATATATTTTTCTCGAAATTTGGAATGGGAAACTTCATTAAAAATATTTTTTTCCAATATTAGATTTGATTGAAAATTTCAGTAAAATACTAAATAGATAATTTTTGTGATTATTTTTTTTTTTTTTTGTCTCCGTCCTATAACTCTCTTCATGTAATTTCCTCCCCCGGCTTAGCTTTCATCACTTAAATCCTGTCTTCAAATTTTCGTTATGATTTACGTTATTTTCTCCCTCAGCTTTGTTTTCATTACCTAAATTCTGTCTGTAAGTTTTCGTTCTATTTTTACCCCGGTTTAATTAACGCATACTGACAATTGTTGCCCCCTCGGCACTAACCCTATTTAATTCGGCAACCTCTTTAATCCGGCTAATCCCTTTAAAGTACAAAAAAAAAATTCTAGGGTTATAGTGAACCGCTACTTCGCTTCACTATTTTGGCGACAGCCAAATTAGTTTATTGGGTAATTTATTTTTTAATAATTCAAGTGTCTCTTTGAAGATTTTTCTTAGTCTCAACAAAACTCTAGCAGTTTCAAAGGATGATCAGATATAAAGTCTTAAGTCTGAAGTATAAGATTGAGCAAATATTTAACTTTTCTGTCACTCACACTTTTTATCTCTTATTTTAGTTTCAAATTATCTGCATTAATGTGACGTATTCGTTGTTGTTATAACAACAGACAATCACATTTTATTTGCTCTAGGGATTATTATCATAACTTCTAGTTAATACCAGGACTCGGACACAACAGCAGACAATCAAATAAACATACTAATTTACGTAAGAGCGGCGTCACGTCAAGACGGCCTCCTATTGGACGCAGGCCATTTCGTAAATTGTTTATTCAATTTACGCTGTCTAGGTCAACTGGCATATTTACTGTTTAAAAGCGGGACGCCAATTCAAGTTGAGATTCAAATAAAAATAATGCATTTATTATTATACACAGCCGATTATATATCTATTTCTTTTTAATATAAATCGAATGTGCTGAGTCTGTGAATAACTTTACGGACACTGACCCCTGTGCGAACCCCTTTGGTTCCCCAAATCCATAAATCTGTGACATAAACCTTTTGATAAGCAAACAATTCACCAATCATCATCATTATCATATCTTCCCAAAGATTCGCCACATCTCTCTATCGTGGGCGTTGCAGGGCTAATACTTTCTAAACCTGTCCAGTTCGGCTCACCATTTCATATTCTGCTGGCCTCAGTCCTGCATTCAATCTCTGGGGATCCATGTTCTGAGTCGTGATGTCAATCGGTTGTCTATCATTGTCGCAACAGACTTCTGTTTTTCCCCAAATATACTTTGCTGTTTTGTGGTCTCTCCATGGGATGTTGAGCAAGATTTTCTCATGTGAACGTTGCATGGTTCTCAGTTTGAAGGTCAGTCTCTTGGTTGGGTTCCATGTTTCAGATCCACAGGTGACTATCGGAGGATGCATTGGTTGTATTTTTTTTTTAGGACCAATAGGATTTTTTTTTGTTTTTGAAGGTTAGACTTGCTCTACCGAAAGCTTGCCACTCTAGAGTGATTCTTTGCTTGATTTCCTCTTCTTTCGAGGATGTCATGGGGATTTGTTGTCCTAGGTAAATGTATTGGTCTACTTTGCCCAGCTTTGAGTTTTCAATTTCGATCATGTGTGTCTATTTCCGACATGTTTGTTTTACATAATCTTTATTTTGCTGGAGTTCATTTGGAGGCTTTGCTTTTTTCATTCAGTTCATCTAGCATTAGTTTGAGGTTGTGAAGATTCTCTGCAAAAAAGCCGATGTCGTCTGCAAATCTGAGGTTGCTCAGGTATACGTCGTCTATTCTGATTCCTTTTTTTCCCGGTGTAGGTTTCTGAAGATCATCTCAGGCAGGCTGTGAAGAGTTTGGGTGAATAAGTATTACCTTGTCTTACTCCTTTCGGGATATAAAAGGACTCTGGGACTTTATGGAACCTGATAAAAGAGCTGCTGTGACGGTATATATGATACAATACTCTGGCATATACCCGGTCTACACCTCGTAAGGCGATAGCATCAATGACACTTGGAATTTTTCTGAGTCGAAGGCCTTCTTGAAATCTGTAAATGCTACAACAAGTAACATTTATGTTCTGTCGCTTTCACCGTTAGTTGATTTATCAAATGGACATTGTCCATAGTTGAGTAGCTTCTTCTAAAGCCAGCTTGCTCCTGTGGTTAGTTTTCGTCAAGAGTTTTAGTGATATGGTTGGTGGTATCTTTGGTGATAAGTTTGAAGATACGTTTGAGCAGACTTATTGGTCTGTAGTTGTTGAGCTCTTTCAGGTTTCCTTTTTAATGTAACAGTATTATGATTGCAGTGTTCCAATATTCTGGGATTTTAGTTTGTTTTAGGCATAAGTTTAAAAATAAAATGGTTAGTCTCCTAATGATTACTTTACCAACTTTTCTGAGTAGGTTGATGGTGATGTTATGTGGTCTAGGGGCCTTTCCTTATTTTGTTTGTTTGATAGCTTATTTTACTTCCCATGGCGTAACTTGTGGGAATCCGTCAACTGATTGCTCATGTCTTGCATATCCTCTTCGTTATTTCGAGTTCCTCGTTTGGAAGAGTACATTTTTTGATAGAATTATTGGTCTCGTCTGACAAACTGGTTCCTGCCTGTTATTACGTTTTCATTCTCTTCGAATACACTAGTTATTTGTTTCTGTCCTGTATTGAGAGTCTTATTGATAGCTTTGATGCCCCGACCTTTTACAAGAATCGTTTCGACGATCGCTGTTGTGTATCTCCTTTTGTCTTCTCTTCGTTCCTTTTGGATGTTTTTATTTAGTTCAGTTGCTTCAATTTTCTCTCTTATTCTCGATGACGTGAGCCTTCTGTGTTCTCCCATGAGATTCTTGGTTTCATCTAAGATTTTACTGATGGTTTGTGTGTTCTTTGGTTTAAACATAGTGGCGATTTTGATTAGAGAGGCTGTTAATTTGTTGCTGAATTCGTTGACGTTGTTGTTGGTGGTGTCGCTCTCTTTTGTTTTGATAAGAAGTTCGTATCTGTTTTTCAGTTCAAGCTTAAAGGATTGATTGAACTGTTTTGGTACGTTTAGTGGTTGAAGCGTGACGCAGAACATTTTTCTGCTTTCTTAGTTGGCATTAATTTGAATTTTACTTCTTACCATTCCGTGGTCGCTTCCTACGTTGACTTGATTTAGGACCTGGATATCTTTGACCGTGCCACCTTTTGATAAACAAACACTTTACCGTTACCAAATTTTGAATGTTCGAATAGATAAATGAATGTAGTAGTAAAGAATACAGTGAATATTTTTTTAAATTTTGAAACTTCATTTTTTCTGCCAACACATTTGTCAAATATGACAGAACCGATATTTTTTTAGTCAAAAACGTAAACACAGTGTTGCTCTGCTCAAAGGTAATTTTTTTTTTACGACAAACTTTATGCTATTTCTTGGCAGATATAACCAGAATTAAACTCTGAAAGAATATTTAAAAATTGCAATACGTTTTAAGAGAGCGTTAAAAAAAGTGCGCACAAGATGCTTATCATGTATAATTATTATTATTATTATTATTATTATTATTATTATTATTATTATTATTTGGAATCTCACACCAGCTGCCTGGTGGTAACCGCTGGAAATTGAGTGACAGCAAGTCTCCTCAAGTCTCCAGCCCTCCTCTCCTAGTACTCATAGATCGCAGTAATTCTGCGATTTACAGTTTCACACCGGTTGCCCAGTGGTTATCGCTGAAGGCTGAGTGACAATAAGTCTCCTCAGGTCTTCAGCTAACGTCTCCTCTCTCTTTCACCTATCATGTCAGGGCTGCAATTCATTGCAGTACTTATATCTCTAGCACCTTCCTCAGTATCTGTGCTGTTCCCAGTAGTGCTGTGGTCTGTACGGTCTCAACCCCCCCCCTGATCCTGATCTCCTCCAGTCTCACCCTCAGCGTTTTGGGGACAGTTCCTAGTGCTCCCACTATGACCGGTACTACCCTGGTTTTCATGTTCCACATCTTCCTTAATTCTCTTGCTAGGTCCTGGTATTTTTCCCTTTTTTCACCCTCCTTCTTTTTTACTCTATGGTCTGCAGGTACAGCCACGTCTACTATTTGGCTGGCCCTCTTTTTTTTTTTTGTCTACTATTACCAAGTCCGGTCTTCTTGCCTGGATGAGGTGGTCAGTTTGGATGTCAAAGTCCCAGAGTAGTTTGTGGCTGTCATTCTCCAAAATTGCCTCTGGCGTGTGCTGATACCACTTTTCCATATGGTTGAATCCCGTTTGTTTGAATTCCATGAAGCTACAATATAGTGATTATTAACACTCTTTTCCTTTTTCATGATACCATTCATCTTCATCTAAGTATTTTTGTAGCTTTTTTGAAGATTTTATCCAGTCTGAGAAAAGTTGCGATAAAAAGCAATAAAATATTAAGATGGAGGTAAATAACAGTATGAATATGAGGGGAAAATTGTTGATAATGATCAACAATTCTGCATCTATGAAAAAAAATGGTTTATAATGAATTGGGAAAAGAATTAATGTCTAAAATACTGTTTTCGATTCATAGGTTCGCAAGTGTTGTGACATTTAACCAATTCAAGTTTTCAACCGAGTTTATGTATTGTCTAAATAATTTTCAGTTGATAATTTTCTTCAATCTTATTATCAAGATGCATTTATGATTTCATAAACTTCCCTATATTTTTAAAGTTTTGTTTTTAGTGTATTTTCTATGATGCAGTTTTTCGCAGTACGCCCCTAAATATTTCCATTGGATTATCCAAGATTGAACCACGATTGGCAAGGAATAACTAATATATATGTATATATATATATATATATATATATATATATATATATATATATATATATATATATATATATATATATATATATATATATGTGTGTGTGTGTGTGTGTGTATATATATATATCGTGTAATAACGTGAGATCATTTCAAACAAAGTTTCAGTATGATATATTCTGAGAGGAACAAATAGAGCAGATATAGACCGTGAATAAGCAAGATGAGAATTTGGAATTAAAACAATTATACCGGCCTTTGCATAAGCAGCTGTTTAGCTCAGTGGTAAGAGCAACGCTACGTTGAAGAAGCTACCCTCTCAGCAGCAGGTTTTCTTTTATTATCATTGTTTATTCTATTTTCGTTGTCACCTTTTCATAACGGAAGATCATTTCAAATAGAGTTTCAATATAACATGATGCAATTTATAATCATATTTTGTCTAGTATTGGGCTAGATGGAATAAGAAGATTGTGTTAAAGCAATCTTTCCTGGGAAAAGGACCCGTCAATATGGCTTGAAAATAAATCTTGGTTTTTAACAAGGCTTGAACACTGAACATTAGCTCTAGGATAGTAAATAAGTAAAATATGCTTGACATTACATCAATATCCAGGATGTATTTAAAATAGAAAGTTTTCATCTTGTCGTTTATTCATTCTTTGTGATGAAACATCGTCAATAGAGTCAACATTCTTCTCTATACATTAACTACATTTTGAAGAACTCCAGGAGAACGCTGCAGACTCCCCCTAAATATCCTATTGACGGTTGCCATCCGGCAGGTACTGGGGAAGCGACTTCCATTCTTCTTTTGACTCTTGCTAAAATGAGGCACTGTTCAACAACATTCTGCAAAAGGGGCGGGGTATTTGTGTGTTAATAGGAGCGCATGGTCTTTGGCGATGGGAAAACATTACGTCGCGATCAACTATTTGATTGTTTGTGCAACATTCTTAATCAGTTTACAGTGAGCTTATCCTCTACAGTAAGCTAGTTTTTTTTCCTCTTTATAAGTGAAGTCACTGTTCCAGGCTCGCGGTTGTACTCATTGTAGGCTTATCTGGCTACTTGTCGATTTTATATTTTCTCACTTTGAACAGTCTGAATGTGTGCGAGGACTCCAAGCGCTAGATGCATATTCGACTACAAGACACAATAATGTATTCAATCTTGGCAGAACTGGTAGACTTGTGAAAGTTCCTCTTAGATAGATTCATTATTTTTTGTGCTTCAGTGGTTGTTTTAATGACCTGAGAGCTCCAGTTCATTTTTTTTCCATTTATAGTAACACCAAGGTGTTCTATGTCTAAAACAGGTTTTAGCATCTATTACTGTCGCATATATTGGGGTAAAAATTAACTTAATTTGTTTGTGAAGTTAATAACGTATACATACATGCAGTATCTAAACATTCGAAATGAAATGTGTAACTATTTAGGGAGGCATGAAAATGAGGCCACATGAAGGGAGAATATTTTCACATATATCACATATGAAAAGATTAATTTCTCAGATACACAATACCACTGATTAGGGAATGTTCCTCTTGAAGACTTGACTTATATTTGGTTAATAATGAATCATTTTCAATTGGACAATTTCACAACAAAATTACCCCTCCCTAGACATTTGCAAACACTTTCTTTTTCCTATGAAACAACTAACACTTACATGCCAAATCCCGACTTCATATGAAATTTCGATTATTTTGAAAATTATGCAAAAAATAGCCCAAATCTGATCAATAATTACTAAAAACATTTCTCATGATTATATTTATGATCTGCAATCAAAAGTACCAATTTTCAACTTTCAAATTTGAAACGTTACATTGGACATATGAATTTATGACGTCATTATCATTAGCCCTATAAAATACAAAAAATGTAAATATGTTTTTTTTTTTCTTTTTCTTTATGGTCATACCTTTCTACAATAAAATCTGAGCAGTACCCCTAATTTGTTACGATTCAGTCCCCACTATAATCTGCTCACTCCACCATTCGCTTCTAGTGTCACTCCATTCTCCGTTGATGACATCATCTCCCCATTCAACATTGGCGTAGGCTTTCCCCATTTTCATGCAAAGATAATCTATCGATTTCCATAACAAGTAGTAATATTTCAAGCGTAAACACGAACTAAAGTGGTTTCCGATAAATTTTAGCCATTACCTGCAATTCTCTTCTTTCTTTTCTCCTTTTACGTAACGAGGCCGATTCACTCACCACTTTCACAAAAATATCTGGTAATTCCCAGCGAGTTCCTCATTGGTTGTCCTCACAATGATGATGATGATGATGAGTTCATTTCATCTTGATTTTTAATTGCTTTTTTTTTTATCGCAACCTTACTCAGGGTGTCGGTCTACGATATTTAGTAAACAGCGCTCATCAGAAATAAAGAATAAGATCCAGGTGAGACTCCAACTCACGTCCCTTCTGTCTTAGGGTAGGCTGGTTAAAAGTACGAAATGCTCTTACCGACTGAGCTACGAGAACCCCTGCTGAACAAAGTACTTATCTGATGCTAGACAGCTGGTTTCAATCACCTGTAAACATTAACCAGAACTTTTATAGCATTATTTTGCGTCCTTTTTTTTCTTCCTTTTGTGTTGTTGTAAGAGGTATGCTCACTCTTTTATAAAAGAAGATTCGGAGACCTCTCGACTTTCATCTTTGAGTATAACAACTTGTACCATTTACTGCCAAATGCCGGAATGTCGGGTATTTCATAAATATTTTCATAAGTTGACGATAGGCAATAAATATCCAGGCTTTTTCTTCGTGAGTGTATGATAGAGAGCAATCTCAATCCTCCCCTGAGGATTGGACTATAGACCTTCCAGATGCCAACTCTCAATTTCTTCTGGCTCCACAGCAATTGCCTGTGCCACCCACACTCTCCGTTCTTTACAAAAATCGTTTGGCATTGGTGCATTTGACAATAAGAGCATTAAAGCTCTAGGGTCAGTAACGATCCATTCCTGTTTGCCAAAGTTGCCATTCTCCTTGACAGATTGCCTCCCGAGGCTAGAGAGCACAGTCTGTCCTGCTTTCTATTTTACCTAGAGCTGGGGAGGAGTGAAGAGATGGATTCATTCCTTTTCCACGGACATTAATGCGTAGTGAACGTAAACAGCCCCAGTCGGAATTTGAACTCGGCGCACCGATTCAAGTTTCCACACTCTTAACTGTTTCGTCACTCGCGCCTCATCATTCAATCTATTTCGCGCCAAATCTCCGCGAATCCGGCAATATGGATTCCAAGTAGATAGAACAAAGAATTCATTTATCGAATAGATTTTAGCTCCCCCAGAAGAAAAAAAAAAAGAACCTGTCACTTGGATAGATAACGATCGATCGGAATGTGATAAAGAGGGTGGGGGTGCGGAATGAATATTCTATTTTTAATATTTTTATTGATTCGTTTGATCTTTCAACATCTGAACTAAATGAGTCACCATTGATGGAATCGTTATTTGATAGTTACGGCAGAATCCCATTGGACACACACCAGTTCTCATATTTCCACTCGAAGTTAAGCAACGTCAAGCCAGGTCACTACCTAAATGGGTGACCGGCAGGGAATACCAGATGGTTACACGTCTTGGGAACACATATTAAGCCCCAATGACGGTCCCGTTGACCCCCCTAAAGAGGAGACTCTAAGCTCAGAAACGCACCACCCTAACCCTCCAACTGGCCTGGCTGCGAGCGACAAGAAATGAATGAATTTATTTAATTAACCCATTTTCGTAACGTGTACTACGCTTATTCTCATAATTACGTGCCAAGCACTTTCTGGAATTTTCCTCGTCGTTTTGATTATATTGTTAGCCGTCCAAAGATTTGTTCCTTTTTTTTTTTCCTATTCATTTATGAAGGTTACTTATTTGGTACTAAGTGACTGACGGTGTCCGACTGAGACAGGACGACTCCAATTCTAAACTAACCAGAAGAGAGATGACCTCAGTCAAGCTATCTCGTCTTTGACAAGCTCATGATAAATCCTTCCGTAATGGAGCATTACAGAAGAATTTATCATACCAATAGTCACCTATGGAGCTGAAACATGGAACCTAGCCATAAGATTGACGTTCAAATGAAGAACCATGCAATGAGTGCTGGGAAGCATCATGCTTAATATCACAGAGAGATCATAAGACAATACATTATATTAGAGAAAAAAAACAACAACTCTGCTTTGTATTATGGGATGAAAAGAAAAGAATTCGATCAACTTTTTGGCATTGGTACTATTTTTCAATATGTCTGTGTTGTCTTGGTTTTGCCAAAATATATTACAGTCTAGTAGTACGAGAAAAGTAAAAATGATAAAATTGATAAATACAGACTTGTATACAAAAATTCCAAAGTTTTGAAAGTGGAGCGTCCCTATAAAGAAAAACTTGGCATGAAGCGAAACAGCAATTGCTATTAATTTAGATAAGAATAATTTTAAATATTCCTTGACCAAAAATGGTGATGATATTTTAAGCTTGATCGTCGGGGGTCTGAGTGGTGAGAGGTACAGGAGATTAAGGTGTAGCTCCCACCCACCTTTTTTGATAATGCAGGAACAATAAAGCAACGGAGTAAAAAGTTAAACTGAGACATCAGCAGCAGCACTAGCAATAGTAGTGAGTAACAACAAGAGCTGTCTGCCTACTTCCAGCGAAGAAGCAGCAGTTCATTTTGAATCTTGTTTGCAGTACCCCCTCCTTTATTTATGTTGTTTTTAATTGGACCGAAAACCCAGAAACAAACCCACAAAATCAGTGACAAAAACTTTTACATCATAGCATGTATAGATTAGTGAGTTTTCGACCGAGCAAGCTCAACTTTCATGAACAAGACAATTTCATTAGTTAAAAAAAAAGTTATACAAGCAATGCATCCTCCCAATAGTCACCTATGGAGCTGAAACATGGAACCTAGCAATAAGATTGATGTTCAAATGAAGAACCATGCAACGAGTACTGGGAAGCATCATGCATAACATCACAGAGATATCATAAGACAATTCATTATATTAGAGAAAAAATATGTCAGCTGTATCATAGAACCAATAGAAAGCTTGAATAGAAATGGGCAGGGTGTGTAGCAAGAAGGTCAGACAACTGCTTTACGTGACAGTTTGCATCGTGGATCCCCAGAGATCACATGTGAAGTTGTGGTCGGCGAAAATTAAAATAGCGTGACGATTTGGAAAAGTCAAGAAAATATTGGTCACGCGACGGCCACGGCCGAGAGGTGTGGCGAATCTTCGGGAAGTTCTGTGTCCAACAACAGACGTTAAAAGGTTGATGATGGTGATGATGATTCGAAAATCTTGTATCAAATTGATAAAGGAGATTTAAAAAGTGAACTCACGTTGCTATATGGAAATAAAATGGTCCCTCTATTCTCAGGAAACGAAAACAGATTTTGTGCCTGTTCAAATACTTGTGAGCAATACTGTTTTATATACATATGCATAAATTATTGATATATGAGAGAGTGGGGGGACGTGTAAAACATAAACAATTGACCGGATTCAGCTATTTTGATAATTCCCTCCTACGTGATATTTTTAACCAAGCCAACGAAATGGCGTCTAATGTTATTGCCAACATCCGCCAAATAGTGATTCATAAACTTAGTAATTATAGCTTTGGAAAAATATGCGCTAACTTCGTATGACAGCTTGATTAAATGATGTCCACGCAACTCGTCATGTTTCATTGAGACTTGCCAAATACAACAGTTGAAACGCAGAGCACGCACGTCAGTTTTACACTCTGGGCATAACTACTCAATACGTATTCAAAATCTATGACAATATATTCGGATAGGGAACTTAAGTGTCAATTCTCCCCGTCTGGACATCACTTTTTGTCACTGTTACATATAGAGAAAGTCTGACGCTAAACTATTACCCAGCTCCCCAATATCCATGACAACCGGTTCCCAAGAATGCCCACCTCCTCTGAGCAGCGCAACTAATAAAATATCCATAACTGCTGCTACTGCTTCCAAAAGAATATTTAACAAAATCGCCACAGATTCCTCCATTGACATACAACAGTTCGCACTCACTACCATGACCTCCCACGAATCCTTATTTTTTTATTTCCATTTTTGCTTTCAAAGCAAAACATGACGCTAGATTTGTTTTTTACAGAAACCTTTTTATCACTGAAAGGTACTTATATGCTATTGGAGATGAAAACCTTTCCCGAAATATGTATAGCATACTAATTAATCCATTTATGAATTGATTAACAATTAAAGTCTCCTTACACTTTAACTCCTGAGTTTGTCTCATTCCCTATTGTTTACACACACACACACACACACACACACACATATATATATATATGTATATATATATAGATAGATAGATAGATAGACAGATAGATAGATAGATAGATAGATAGATAGATATATAGATTCTGATTGGGACTGACTTGTGGTTAAAACACAGGACGTGAACGTAGTTGGTAAATGTTTTGCTGATTATGGAGTTCTATTGTCCCTTATAAAGAGAATTCCTATAATTTCACAACATCTCCTTATAGAAAAAAATACTTATACTAAATCATGTCTTATTAATTACAATAGTGAATGTCCCTTTAGATGCGATAGAGCTGTTATAAAAAAAATCCAGTGGACAGCGTTGAGCTTATCCCGTCTTCTAGTACAATTTTCAACAATGAATTTTAAAAAAAAACACCAAGCAGACCTTTATTCATAATGGATCCCCCTAACCACAGTGGATGAACAAATTAAACTAACATTATGGACCATCAACAAAATTCATCTATAACATTATGAAAACCTAAACAATATAAATATAAGTCATGGTAACCAAATGCACTTTAATTTCCACTAAGACAAAAAACCTCAACTGGTCCTAATAAATACTTGAGATCCAATGTTTCCAACAAAGAATTCGAAACTTATTACCAGGTGATTACGAATAATTCTCTCTCCATCTCAAGTAACACCCTCCCCAACAAAACATAAACTTTGTGTACCGGTTTACTTTCCCCTTGGGAGATTGAATCTCCGACAATAATAAAAAACAAAAACCTTCCAAAAACTACAAGAATCTTCAACATACCATTTCCACAAAGAAAGCTCCTTCGAACAACACCTCAAAAAGCATTATTGCTCCCCTTCCAATACCCGTAAGATTCCACCTGAAACACAAAAATATTCCATAATTCCAACTACAAAATGGAAACTATAAATCTTTGAAGCCATCTATATTGAAACCATGCAACACAATATTGAGAGAAACTCGTGTGACTCAAGTAAAATTCCTCTAGCGGAAATAAAACATAAAAACCCATTTGCAAGTATACCTCCATTCAAAGTTATTTCATTATTGGAATCACACATTACCTTTTGATAACATCTAACGTTAATTGGAATCTCTTAAGTTCGAACTTTCAACAGTTCTTACTCTATTGCCAAATTGCGGTTAAACAACTCATCTGCAAACAAAAATCACAGATTAATTCAGTGAAACGGACAAAAATTGTTTAACTAGTTTAACGATCTAAATATACATAGGTTTTTTTTTATTTCAAAAAAGCAACAAAGAGAAGGATTAACCCATTAACTGCGAAGTGCGTAGCGAAGAAAAATAGTTATCAATTACAAGATCGTTTGGGCCTGTGATCATATGCATCCATACATACATGTGTACACACACACACACACACACACACACATATATATATATATCTGTGAAGAGTGAGACAGACTCGGGAGTAAAGTGTTTAGAGGTAAGGTTTATTAATCCTTAAATGTAAATCGTCCAGACATATTTCGGGATTTTTCCCATTTTCAGTGGAGTGTGCTGTGTGAGTTTGTGTTTAAAGTTCCCATGTGGAGCCAGAGTCCACTATCAGGAGCTATGCCTTTTGGGTAAAATATGTTATAAGTGCTGCTGGAGGCCTCCTGCTGAGTGAGAGAAAGTCCAGTTAGGTATCAAGTCTTTGGTTAAGCAGCAGCAGTTGGTCTTGGAGAGGGCAGACTGTGTCAGGGTAGGAGGGGAGTGATGTGGAGTTGGACTTTTTGATATGTTAGGGATAGTGTATATATATATATATATATATATATATATTATTGTGTCATCCACAGGCAGCTGTTTCGTTGTATTGCAACTCTTCAGTGTGGCTATAGACTATCAATTATCCCACCCAGTACCACGAGGCAGGATTGAAACCTTCGCTTCAGACCGGTAGCGTACCTCTGCGCCAGGGGACTGGACGGTCAGTAAAGTTGAATATAAGCGATATATATATACATATAAGTGTGTACTTGTGTGAGTGTGAGGCTTGCACACACGTACGCTAACACACGCAGGCATGTGCGCACGCACACACACACACACATGCACACATATGCACACATATGCACAAATACATGAACACGTATACTAAAACTTGAGCAATCGTTTTAATATGAAAACTTACATGGATATAAAAAAAGAGCATTTTTTACAATTTTCAGCATTTCATTTCTTTGTTGACGAATCATAGGTACCCCATTTAGGCTTTCTTCCTCCAATAATTTATTCAAATTTGTACGCGTCTATCTCTCTGAGTGTTTTAAAACATTTTTTTAATTCAAAAATACAATGAAGAAAAGGATTAACCCATTAACTAGCCACGAAAGCTAGTGAAGAATAATAGTTATCAATTGCAAGATAAAAGCCCTTATTCAAGATAATCCATTACAATGTAATCCATCGCTAGTTATCCACTGTAAGATGAAAATTCTGACTCAAAGATAGAACTGAGTTGCCATCAATGACAATAAAACGGTTATTTTTTTAGTTAGTTATAGAACTGCAACGACGGAAATTCCTGTCATTCACAGTTAATGGGTTAAGGTAAAAAATAATCATCATCACGTTAAAGACAAAAGTCGAAATTCTTTGTCGACTAAAGGTCGCCATCTATAACCTAAAACGTTGGAGACATGCTCGGCGAAAGACTGCCAGGAGTAAGAGGTCCTTTTTAACCAACGGTAATAATCGTTCGACCATTCTGAAGAACGAGGCCAGTCAAACTTTTTCAAGATTGCATTTTGGCGTACATAAAGCTTTTTCAGGTTTTTCGCTTCGTGTACAAGGATGAGGATAGTGGCCGTTGAGAGTCTCTGACGAATGATAAGGGTGTGAAGTCGGGGACAATTCTTCGCTAAAAGAATCAGGTTTGTGTCAGCACGCTCAGAAAATGAGCGGGAACCGTGGACCCGGGGCAGTTTTGTCTGTGCAAATATCTCCAGCTGTTCGCCGTAGAAGTCCGATAGCTGCATTGCGATGGAAGGCTTCAGTTGGCTGTGCGGGTTCTCGTAAATGACTGAATAGACGGGGGCACTCGGCTGCAACAAAATCTCCCCTTTATATCGTCCAGTTGCCCTTAAAGTTATCCTCAAATAAGGGATCATCTCTTTGAGGAAACGCCATGCTTCTGCGGAAACAGGCAAACAAGAGCATGTCAGATGATCTTGGACAATGTGAATTTCGGTCAGTTGGGTGCCACCGAATAACAGAACAGTCTCATCATCAAGGCTAATTGGGGAGATGATCAGCCTCTGGAGGGCGGAGAACTGTGCTATCTGCATTACAGGATATGGTTCATTAGTGGCGTTTCTAAGGGACAATACCTGTAAAGTATGATCACTGGAGGAGTATGCAGCATCAAGTAGATTCGGGGCATCCTTCGTCTCAAGTAACAAATCCGACAACTGAAGCTCTTTGAGTTTAGTCATGTGACTGATGACCTTCTGGGTTTTGTCCCAGATATCACCCCCAGTTCCATGGACAGTCATACCATTTTTGTCCCAAAACTCGCAGTGGAAGGAGAATCGAAACGTGTGCAGATGTGGCATCGGATTCCTGTCGAAGAAAGACAAGAAATAACCAAGGATTCGTAGAAACTCGTACAGATTGTAGTAGTCTTTCATTGGTGGAATAATGATAGTTTTAAAGAAAGAACCAACACGAGACAGACACAGCTGGATTTTGCGGGGGTCGCTTTCGTGTTGGTAACCCATGTATAAATTGAATTTCTTTCGCGTGAACGAACGCTCCAAGAGTGTGAATCTTTCCCATACCTAAAAGAAGAAAAAAAGGAGAATCGTGATTCCTTTGCCCACATTCACTGGAAAAACACACACACACACACACGCGTACATATATATATATATAAATATATATACACACACACACACATATATATATATATATATATATATATATGTGTGTACATATATATATATATATATATATATATATATATGTAAAAATTTTGAAATATATAGTCTTCTATGTCATAAGTAAAAGATATTGATATCCAAGAATGCGAATAAGGAAAGACAGTTCAAGGAATTAAGTTTTACTCGAACCAAGTTATTTACAATGGTAAGCGAAGCAACGACGATGTTCAGAAAATGAAGAAATGTGTCCCGGCTGGAATTAGAGTTCAAACCCATTTTTCCAATCGGAGCACTTGTGCAGCCTAGATCTGAGCTAACCGAAACTTTCAGGAAGACAGAAACCGAAATAACACTTCGGTCGCTGACCAATTTTGTTTATGTGTTCTGTTAGTCTCAAAACAACTGGTATTTACGCATTCCTACGTATATATTATTGTTCCCATGCCGACAGTACGATTATTAATGGATATTAATATCCAACAATGTTAATAAGGAAAGACAGTTCGAGGAAATAAATTTTGCTCGAAACGAGTTATTTATGGTTGTGAGCGAAACACTGGCGATGATCGGAAAATGAAGTATTGAGCCACGGATGGGATTTTAACCAACACCCATGGGGGCACGTAATATCCATACTTTCTTATTCACAGTATATATATATATATATATATATGTATATATATATATATATATATATATATATATATATATATATATATTTCGATGTATTACATCTCTTCAGTGTGGCTATAGACTTTCCATTATCCCATCCAGTACCGCGAAGCTGAATTGAAACCTTCACTTCAGACCTGCAGGCCAATATCCTACCTCTGGACTAAGGCTGAATTTAAGCAATATTTTTATTTACACTGAAATCCCTCATCCACAAGAGTGCTCTATTCCTATGTATTTCTTTTGGACTATACATCCATTTCTTAATAATATATATATATATATATATATATATATTAATATATACATATATTATTATTATTATTAAGATATATATATATTATTAAGAAATATATGTATATATATATCATTAAGATATATATATATGTTATCAAGAAATATGTACATATATTATTAAGATATATATATATATACATATATGTATAAATACGTATGTATATATATATATATATATATATATATATATATATACGTGTGTGTGTGTGTGTGTATGTGTGCGTGTGTGTGTGTGTATGTATATATGTATATATATATATTGGCCATCGCACATGAAAAATGCACTGATCTATTGGAATTTCTTTGGGATGATTTTCAAAAAGAATGAATATATGAATACAGAATGAACATATATAGAGAAATTGATGTGTAATTCAGAGCTATAAAGAGATTTAAAAAAATGATTTTAAAGTGTAAACGTCTTGTGTTTTATCGAATTCATCTGAGATATCACTAAAAAATGATTGAACTCATTTAAGTGGAAGAGTCATGTGTTCCAAGTGGTTTTATTGTTACAGAGAAACAAACCGAAAATGTTATATTCTTTATCATATAGATATTTTGTATATGGGGGGTGTGCTGTATGCTGTATGAAAATAGACACATTTAAACCTATTCATTATGCCTCTTTGCACATACCAAACGAAGGCTTGCTAGGTATTTGACTGATGTAGTTGTGTATTTTCCATCGGAATAACACATTTTTCCTACCAGCTGTTTCTGTACTTGTTAGGCTTTTTTTCAGGTCCAACTTAAACTTAACGAATATCTATACTTATGACTAGACAACATTTTCGTGTGTGTAACATTGACTGGTCTCTTAATACTTACAATGGGCGTAAAACGTATCCGATATATATTTCTTTTATAAAATATATATAAATATATATATATATATATATATATATATAAAGTCCATTTTAACTACCTTATACAGCTTTAAAATTGAAAATGTTTAGACCTTGGATTAAAAGTAGAAAGTTATGTACAAAAATCAGAAATATTCAATACAAACTTGGTCAATTTTGAAGGTTATATGAAGCTTTAAATGTACTTTTCCAAATGTATCGGATACTTTCTGCATTCACTGTGCGTCTGACGAAATGGAATTAAATGTTGCTTTGTGGGAGAAAATCATTTTTATCTCTAGAAATATTTGTGCCTACGCATTCACCCAGGAGTGGCAAGATGTCGTTCAGAAGGATCATTGCATCATTCACCCGGGAGTGAAGTAGAGGGTACAAAGAGTTGTCTGAATTTCATCAACTAGTATTTCTCTTGGAGCCTCCCTGAAACACCCCCAACCTCCATCTGGCTCTTTTTCAGCGGAAGGATTTTTGTTTTGGTCTCCTTCTAGGAATGTCGTCGATGGGAAGTGGATATATGATTATGAAGTCGCCTGAAATCCGGCAGAAGATTATGGGAGACAACTGTGAATACGTAATTCAATAAAGTTAATGGCGGAAATGAAATAAAAAATATTGACCTTTGTTTTCATTTACCCAGCCGAACGAAGATTTTACTTTACCCAATATAAGTAAAATGAAGGAAATAGAACTGAGTTGAATAGATTCAAACATTTAGATAAATATTCATACCATGCGGTCATTGAAGATTTCGCAAGCACAGAAATGTACTGATTGTTAGAGAGTTAAAAAGATTATGTTGCACTTATTTTTCTATTGGCGGGAGACCATGCCTACCTTGAAAATCAGCATTTAGAGATTCTGGCATTTACTTGGGCTCCAACACTGACCACAAGTATCTGAGGAAATATGCAACTGTTTCAGTCATCGAGGAAGCTAGAAGCTAGATATGAACAGATAGATAGATAGATAGATAGATAGATAGATAGATAGATAGATAGATACGCACACATATCTATATAAGTGGACGTTTATTCATATATGTAGAGATATATTCATGCAAATATGCATATCTATCTATGTAGATAAACTTATAGTCGACTGAGACCAGCTGCCAGTTGTCAATCTAAATCAGGTGGAACGACTGCATCGTTTTAGGGCCTTTTCGTAAAAACGAAAACATGGCGTAAACTGAATTTTCGAAAAGTGAGGAATATATATGTATATACGTCAGTACTGGTTTTCAATACCCATATGCTCCAATTTTATCCCCCGCCTTGTAAGATCTTGAAATAATGAAAAAGGTGCAAATACAAACCTTTTCTTTTAAATCAATTATAAAAAAAGCCTTAATAAATCAAGAAGAAAACGCTCGAGATAAATGAAATCAACAGTGAAAAAAGAATGGACGAGAACGTACCCTTGGTGAATAAAAGATGTCGTACCATCGTCGGCACACCATTGAAGACTGATGCCTATGTTTGGGGGTCAGAATCGCAAAGATGTCTTCCAGAATTATATCAGGAATTGCTTCCCATCCTTCTAAGAGGCGTGGCTCCCTATCTTCTTCATCCTCTTCGCTGTCTTCATCATAACTCTCCTCTTCTTCTTCTACTTCTTCTTCTACTTCGTCATCATCGTTTATCCCGAAGGAACGGAAAAACTCGCTGGCTGCGCCGTCGTCGTTTGTCACGATGTATCGCCACATCTACAAAAAAAAGCATCAAAAGAATTGAATCTTCTGTTGTTTTCGAAAGGAAAAAAATGGTTCATATTAAATCAGAGATTTTTTTTCTCTTTTAATCTTCCACTTATACTCGAGGTGTCGCCAACCGTTTCTATGCTTCTTCATTCTATGAAAGAATTTATAATAATTCACTTCCGGCTTGGTAGGCCCGTCGAAAATTCACCTGGTCCTTCTTAATCGTATATTTCGGGAACACGTTCCCCACCGTGTCTGTTCCCAACCTCTCACGGCGCTTGATGAAGGGTTGGATTTTTCCGTTTATAATCCAGAGTTGTTCAAATCTTGGACTAGTTGCCAACCAGTTCAAATCGTAGACTAGTTGCCAACCAAGGCTAAGGTACCTAGTCATTCCTGCTATTTATTTGCCCGTATTTGGGGGGAATGGGATGGATTCATGACTTTTCCAATTCGACGTGAATGCAACCTGCTCTAGCTGGATCAGTTCGTCTATTCAATTCTTCCACGTATTAACCGTTAGGTCAAGCACACTTAATATAGGGAAGAAGCTGATAAACACCACAAGTAAATCGTTTATCAATAGAGCCAAACTTCGGTTGATGCTCAAATAAACTGATCAGATGTGCACAAAAAATATTTTACCTGACTATTATGGCAGGTTGCTCAATACAACATTCTGTTTGGCCCTTTCAGAATATGTACCTTCGGAGTAGATACTGCTCAAGTATAAATGATTTATCGTCAATACTAGATATTCAATAGATCCATCTGGTCCATGAATCGTGAATGTGCGATATATATTCAAACAAAGGAAATTAAATAGTTGTTAAACAAGACAAAACTTTAGTTTACATTGCATTTTTTCGTGCTTTCAGATTGAAGGAATTTATCAACTCTCGTCGGATTGATTTTCGAAAATAGACAACTAACCCAAGTATCTTCGGAGTTCAAGATAAACCGGTGTTGTTTTGTTTGTTTTTTTATTTTTATTTATTTATTTTTTTTTCAATTTTTCATTTTATTTATTTTTTTTACTACAGTATCAAACAGGGGATAACTTGGTATTTCAAGTTGTCTATCTTCACTCTTAGGGATTTTTAACTCTCAGTATTTCAACCATTTGATATTCTGATTATACAATATTTCAACATTTTGTTCTATGGCATTCGGTCCTGTGTGTTCAGGTATTATGAACGTTACCAAGCAAAATATATTGCAATACTTATGTCGATAAACTTTATCTTTTCTTTAAGAAGAGATTAAGGTACTCATTTTTTTTTCAAATCAAAAGTTTTTTGGTTGATACGAATTGTAAATTTGCTTGTTTACATTCTCAATTTTTCATTAAATTTAAACAACTGTAAAAATGAGTTTTGTTTTGTTTGTTTGTTTGTTGCTGTTTTTGGGGTGTTTTTGTTTTTGTTTTTTGTTTTTTTGCTTTTTTCCCATCGATCTGAATTTTTCCAGAAAAGTCAATAATTAAGTTGAGAAATGATATGTGTTCTCATTCTTCACCAATCATACAAATCAAAAATTACATCGATTTGCCGTCACTGATACTCAATCAAATACCCAAAACGACTTATTTGAATATTTCTCAGCACTATGTACTTGACGTTAAGAAAATCATGCACATGCGTGTGTGAAAATGAAAAATTCGATAAGACTGAATAAATCCACCGACACACAGACACATACAGAGACACTGATTTGAGGCTTTTGAATTATCCTTTTCAAAATATTACATCGAGTTACCTCCCTTATAATTTACCTTACAACTATTTATTGGGTGCTGGAAGCTATTTTTTGTTTAATTTCTGATGCATTGATTATCTATTTTCGTTTCAAACGTTTTATCGGGGATGATGTACTAAATCAAATAAGTACATGATCCCGAAAGTCGTACCTTGCTCTTTCCTGTTTGAGAAGTCTTGCATCATAAGTACGAGGACATGCCTGTTCAAAAGGTGCACAGGAAGCTGGGGGGATTGTCTATGATGTCGTTAATTGCAACAATCAAAACTGAAATGGTAATAACAATAAAAAAATAGTTCTTTCAAATTTTGTTATGTCATCGGACTAGGAATTTAATTTAATCTCGTTCTACAGAGAAATTCGACCGGAAAAGACTCTGCTCCCCCCCCTCTCTCTGTCAATTCTAATCCAAAATCACATCGAAATGATCAGAGATGCTAATCACGTCACTGAAACGTCACTTAAATGGGCACAAAATACATAGTTCAAAAAAGTTAATGGCGGAAATGAAATCAAAATATTGACCTTCATTTTCGTTTACCCAGCCGAACGAAGATTTTACTTTACCCAATATAAGTAAAATGAAGGAGGCAGATCTGAGTAGAATAGATCCAAGCAAATAGATAGATATTCATGCCATGCGGTCATTGAAGATTTCGCAAGCACAGGAATGCACTGATTGTTAGAGAGTTAAAAAGATTATGTTGCACTAATTTTTCATCATCTCAAATCGAGAACGGCTGCTCCAAACGATTTCAAACTTTACATTGCAATAATTACGGTGCTGGCCAGTATATTCCAATCAAAACTATTTTCTGATCTCGTAACGTCTCACGTTACTTAATTTGCGTAACTGGTAGTTAAGCGTTTCGAATTAAAACTATTTGCCCATTTTGTAGCGCAACGATCCGAATGAAAATTTCGCTTATCTCGTCGTTGAACGCACCTACTTGAAACTCTATATTGCCATTCTGTAGGTTAACGTTGAAAGTATGAGCCGATTTTTTCCACCTTGTAGTATACGTCCCAAATCAAAACTCTCGTTGCCGATTCGATAGTTTGCCGATGTCGTAGTTAAACGCCTCTAATTGAAAATCTATTTCCTGATCTCGTAGCTGAGTTCCCAGATCAAAACTATTTGCACAGTTTCACGATCTCATAGTTCACCGTTCAAAATCAAACGTATATGTTTGTCTTGTATTTCAACGCCCCAAATCGAAACTATCTTTGCTTATCTGGTAGTTCAACGTTACAAATCAAAACCTCTCGCCGATCTCGTAGTTTAAAGTCTAAACTTTTGACTGACTTCGAAGTTTAATGTCTCTTATTATCGTCTTCATGGTGAGGGCACCCAGTTAGTTACATCAAAATACTAACTAAGCTGAGACATACCTCGTAGGAGGAACTCGATAAACATTGTATCAGATAATGAAATTTTATAGCGTATTCACATTGAAAACGAAGAATGGAGATTGCTATCATTACCCCAATTTGGAAATCAACGGGACCGCATTCATTGGCTTGTCCACCAACGTCTTATTCGAAATGAGGCAATCTGCATGCTTTGTTAGCAAGGCGCTACTCTGAATAGATATGCCACTCAAAGCGAAAAACATTCTACCAAATACTCGGGACATGTCAAATGGATAGGCTGCATTGGGGGTGCCGTAGACAGATTCTTGAGGGAGGGGCATAGGAAAGAAGCACCAAGATATACATCAAATAATTTTCGATCCATTCTACATTTTTATTTTATATCTAAAATCAAGACATAAGGACGATTCAGTTTTAAACGAAATATAAAATAGTTTTTATTATTTATTTCAAATTAAAACACCCAAGAAGCTTGATAGTAAGAACATTAATCTAAAATCAACACATAATAAAAGCGTGTGTCATTTAATTATCTTGCGTTTGAATGTAAATTGGCGAAAAAACAAGGCAATGTAAGAAGAAAATACAGTTCAAAACACTGGGAGGTTGACGAAATGAAGTAATAAGCCCCAAAACTTCTCCAAAGCCATGCAAGCAAGTGAAAAAAATAAACACCAACAACGAGTTTCAACTTTCATCATGCAAGGGAACTTCATTGTTCCGGATATATATATATATATATATATATATATATATAGAGAGAGAGAGAGAGAGAGAGAGAGACAGACAGACAGACAGACAGACAGACAGACTTTTTAAAACAACTGTCCAAAAGAAAGTTAAACTGGCTCAAAAATAAATTCATTGCTTTACTCACAACCCCTACACTATCGATATATCGTTCCCAGCGTTTTCTGTTTGTATTTTTTTCCATTTTTAGAATTTGTTCTAGAAGTCCTATGGTGGGATAATGTGTAGTTCTCGTGGCACATTTCTTTTTGTCTCTTCTATCGCCGGCAACTGAGAACTTTTCAGGATGAATTTCAGATTTGGGAACGAAGAAAAGTCGGTAGGGATCAAGACCGGAGTGTTGGGCGACTGGCGAATGAGAGTTGTCTCGTTCTCCACGAAAGATTTTGCTCATCTGTCATCAGACGCAGTACGTATTTTGCTGCATCATCATTTGTGTGTGTGTGGGAGGGGGGTGTTCTGTAGGCCGTAATATATTTGGTAAAAATATCTACCAGAGTTTCTGCGGAGTTCAAGTTTCTTCACATTCTTGAACTTATTTTAAAATCTAATAGTTCACAGCTGTCAACTATGCAAATAAATGTTTATTTCGCTCAAGGTTTCACTATTTCTTCGGCAAAATTGTTACCTTTAAGTTGAAGAATCTTTTTCAACGGACAGAGGGAAAAAAAAGAAATCCCACGGTTCATTATATAGATTAATGTTAGCGAAGCAAGTGTAGCGTATTTACTTTCGAGGTTTTGTGGAATTCGCATTGACTGACCTCAATGTGAATGAGGTGCATGAAATTTGCCCAGGTGTTATGTGCTTACTCGTTGGTTCCATTTCGGAGTAATCATCCATAAAACCGACTTTGATTGTTTGTTAATGTAGCGACGTCTCAATCGAATGAGCCACGCGGAAAAGCAAGACAGAAAAGTCGAAAGAAAAGTCATTTTATCAAGCCCCCTTCTTTCCCACGTCTCTCCCCCTCTGTCTCTCTCTCTCTCTCTCTCTCTCTCTCTCTCTCTCCTTTTCCTCGATATCTTCATTTCTCTCTTTCCCACTTCCACTGTATCCCAATCTCTTTGACTTTCGTTCTCTGTCTTTCTCCCTCCCACAGGAGCGACCAGCATCTTCACTGGGCCCTAAGCAGAAGTTGGGGCAGCGGAGTGAACCACCGCCTCTTGGGGGTCCCCAAAGTACTTTTGGGTTTCGGGAACCTTCCAGTGGCCACAGGACCCTAATCACCGCTAAGTTTGCTCATGCAACCCCAACTCTCTCTCCCTCTCTCTCTCTCTCTCTCTCTCTCTCCCTCTCTCTCTCTCTCTCTCTCTCTCTCTTGCAACTGACGACTTTTCTCCCTGTATCTCTGTTCTGAATCGAAAGCCTCAAGCATTTAGAAGATCGGATCGAACATAAGGATGCCAGGTTTCATGCCTTCTTTTGTGGTCAATCAATCTTTTGAAGAATTGGTGGTTTTTATTCTTGTCTGAACAGAAAGGAGAATAGAAGAGATGCAGGGGCGTACCTCATGAATTTAGAGGTGATGCTGGCCTCTAATTTTCGGCAAAGTGGGCGTGCAGACTGAATAAGAAAATCAATCAGCGTTGGCATGTATAAACTGTTATTCATAGCTATGATTATATAACATACATCAGGTTTGTGCAAAATAATGGCAGTTTTTGTCATTATAAACTTTGATGCTTAATTTTGTAATAAACTATCATTTAACTATGTTGATGGTGAACTTCGCTCTATTCAAGCTGGACGTTTTCTTTCCACTGTTTATTCTGGTTTATTTGAAGCTGTCAAATAAAACACGGAAAAAAGCTAATTCGTGCAATTTTGTTGTATGAGTTCAGATTGGGACGTAAATCAGCGGAAACCGCTCGCAATATCAAGCAAGTATTTGGCCAAGGGACGAAACGATATTAGAGCTTTGGAGTGAGGAGGGTCAAGGACGTCCTACTGCGATTGACAGCATCCAGTCGAGTGTCATTATCGAGGCAGGCCCACGCAAAACACCTCGAGAGGTTGCAGAGGAAATAAACGTTGACCGTTCAATGGTTGTTCGTCATACCCACCTAATTTGAAAAGCAACAAAGCTCGACAAATGGGTGTCGCGCACGAGATGAACATTAATCAAATAAGTCGCCACGTTGTGCGAATGGGCCTGTAGAAATTGAACTAACAAGGTTACGAAACCCTGCCTCAACCAGCTTACTTACCAGACCTCTCCGGTCGGCTACCAGTTTTCAAGTATTTCGACCACTCCCTGTGAGCTTGCTGCTCAGAACGCTCCGAAAGAATTCCTAAATTCCGGGACCCCAGAATTCTAAGCTTCAGAATAAATGGACTTGTTTCTATTTGGCAAAAATGTGTAGATTCTGAAGGTTCTTATTTCGATTAATAACTGAGATATACTGCTTTGAAGTTGATGTGAGAAAACGCAATTATTTTTTTCAACTAAACTTATCTCTCATTCTCTCTCGCTCAGTCGTATTTATATATATATATATATATATATATATATATATATATATATATATATATTCTCTCTCACACACACACATACATACACACATATATATACATATATAGACGCAAGTATACATATGTATATCCAAATATACATATATATATATATATATATATATATATATATATAACACATATATTTTCTCAATTCAAAAACAAAACAAATAAAAACAGATTTTATCTGTTGCAGATTTCAAATCACAGGGCTCAATATTCAACACTGCAAAAAGTGCTATGATTCATCAAAATTAAAAATACAAGGACAAATACACGGTGAATATCAACATTTCGTGCCTCTCACACTCATCAACAATCAGTCGTATCCGGTTTCCTGTGGAAGATAATGTACAGGAAACACCATGCAGCTGGTCGCTGATGCCACAGAACATACACCGATTGCTGATGAGTGTGAGAGGCACAATATGTTAACACTTACCGGGTATATGACCTTGTTATTCTCATTTATATATATATGCATGTATATCCACTTTACACACACAAACACACACACACACATATTTATGTATTTACATTATGTATTTATACATGAATTAAAAATTGCCTTATATTATAGAGAAACTTATCTGAAATCATTTACCGTCGTTACACGGTTAATACATCATTCAATTCAGACAACGTAAATAAAATAAATAATTAGAGAAAATAAGGCTGCAAAGGTCAAAAAACTGCTTTCAACCCCAATTTTCATCTCGTTTTTTCTCGGTCTTTTACGTCTTTTTTAACCCGACAGTATGTATTTAAGAAATGGACATTCAGGCCCGACTGAATGAATAATAAATTGCGTTATATTTTATTGAAAATTATCTGAAATTATTTCCTGTCGTTACACGGTTAATATATCATTCAACTTGGACAACGTAAATTGAATGAACAGCCCCATTTTCTTCACATGTTTATTCTATTAACGATATCTATGTTGAATGATATATTAACCGTGTGCACACACACATACACACACACATATATATATATATATATATATATATATATATATATATATATATATATATATATACATATATACACACACACATATATATATATATATAATATGAACTATGGAGAATGAGATAGATTCGAGAGCAAAGTGTACGGAACTTGGGTTTATTTTTCTGTAAATGTTTTTATTAATGGTCTAGACGTGTTTCGGGAGGTATTCCCATCTTCAGTAGTGTGTGTGTGAGTGTGTGTGTGTACTTTTAAAGGTTATAGGTTTGATGTAAAACATGAGTCCACCATCAGGAGCATTGCTTTTTTTTTTCATTAATAATTGTCCTGGAGTCTTGGTCTATATACCAAGACTCTCGGACAATTATTAATGAAAAAATTGAACTCTTACTTTTATTAAACCTAGCAGAATAAGCTACCGTAAACTAAATTAGAACGAAATAAGCCAGATCTAGCCGGGAAATGGCTAATTGACCAAGAAATTTGCCGACAGAAAGAGCAGTGGGGTGTAGCACCCTACCCCAACCCCCAATTCGGTACGCCCCAGAAGAAAAATCGGTTCAAGTTACCAATCTAGCACAGCAGCAGCGGCAACCAACCTTGCTACATACAAGAATAACAACATAGTAAGGAAAGAAGTAGGTAGCAGAACTTGAAAAGTTAGTTGAAGCGGTATACTCTGTGCAGTACCCTGGCAGCCTATGCGGTTAGTAGCGTAGTAATCAGAACTCCATTCCAATTTCTAAAACAACCTCACCACGACAGAAAAAGAGAGAGCAAACGTGGTTATATAACAGCCCATTTGGTCATTTTATCTATCTCCTTCGGATGAAGTATCACCAGCCCGTATTATCAATTTTCTTTTACTATTTACCTTCACTTTAATATGTTTAAAAACAACCAAAAAAAAAAAAGAAGGAAGATGGTGGTGAACAGTAGTCATTGAATTAAGTATAAGGGGTTATCTTCTTCATTTTTCGGATTTGTTCAGGATTAGAAAGTTATTTGTTTAATTCTGTGATATTAGAGTTTTGTTTTTAAATATTCTTATTTGATACAGTATAGTGAATTATTACCATTTGATTTTACTACAACTTTTCCCCCATCTTGATACTTAGTTGTTTAATATCGCAACTCAAATTACGCCTTTCTGTTTGCTTTTTCGTAGTTCAACGATTAAGTTAAGAGGCGATATAAAAGAATCTGAAGTAAAATAATTGGCGAAATTTATAATAATGATTTAGAATGATATTCACGAGAGAATTTCATGTGTTAGTTTCAGTTGTCGCGACTAATATTTCATTGCCTCCACCTCACTATCGTTGCTTCTTCATCAGGCAACAATCTACGACAGGGTTTTCGTTCGCTTCTCTGGGGTCGCGCTGTAAGGATCGCTTTTGTTAGAGGAGTTTGAGGGAGATCAACACGAACAAAACACACGAAACTTTTGAGAAGTAAAGTCCTCCTACCTCAAGTCTTCACCACCAACGCTCATTCCAAGATGGAGAGAAAGTTTGAAAAAGAAGCAAGTTTAGAAACACGCAACAAGCAGAATCTCTGTTTTTTTCTCTTTTGTACCTGTGGAAGGGAGGCACGGCTCTGAGGTGAAGAAGTTATTTTTAGTTCCTACCTCGGCAGAGCAAAAGAGGCCACCGTCTCACGGAAACTGCCGACAGTATTCTTGATACTAGAGGCGTAATAGAGGAGGGGAAAGGGAGATTATTTGAAGAAGAAAAAACAAAACAAAAAAAAACGCTTCCCGGTGGGTACCAAATTGAGGGCTCTTTCCCCCAAATCATTATATACAGTAGTTCACGTACTGCATTTCTACTGAAAAATCACACTTAGCATGGGAGGAGGTCTCTGAAGGTTCCAACCCCCAAATCACTTGGCACGCTTCTAGTTGATATCTTGATGAATCGTAGCATCAGGTGTAAGAGCAGATCCAGAGGCTCTCTCTCTCTCTCTCTCTCTCTCTCTCTCTCTCTCTCTCTCTCTCGTAAAAATACATTTTTGATTTTGCTGCGTTGTGCAAACAACTATAGACGAAATGCACGGCAAAATGTAAACGAAGCCAAAATGTCCAGTTGATCATAAAAATACATGAGTATGATTTTGGCCATTATATTACTATGATAATAATGACGTTAATTTTAACAGGAACTCTTTTTGAAGCGACACTCCGTGAATGCCGATCGGTCTAGACAGCATGAATAGATGATCAATAAAGAAATGAGCTGCTGCAGGATCGAACCTACGTCCACCAGGAGTCCATCTTGACGTGATGCCGCTCTCACCGGTCCAGCTAAGTAGTCAACAAGTAAATCGAAAGCTAAAATCACAGCACATATCTCCAAAAGTTCTCAACGAATTTTGAAGTTTATTTCGTGGAGGGATGAACCATGAATAAGGAGCAAATGGTTCAATTTGAGGAGGAGAGGGTATTATTGATGCGCTGTCACCCACTCCCTGAATCATAGCAACATTGACTTGCAATAACATTTTGTCGTAGGTTGAGCTATCGGCTAAGGAAGAGGTGAATCAGTTTTGATCTCTTCGCCTGCGTATACAGATACCCTAGTTCGTTTATTTGATTTACTAACAAATATTTGTCAAAAATGACGAGGTTATTCTTGTATGGCACAAAAGCTATTTCATTGGTTAATTTATTTCTAATAATTTAAGTATCCTAATCTTTTTTTAAAGTTCATACTCATATCAAGCTGTTTTAATGTGTGATCAGACTTTCTGAGGCGTAATCGTCATTGTTTTGACATGATAGGAAAGCAAATTAACCAATGAGATCATTTTGCAAATAGAAAAGAAATTTGCAAACGTGCCTTTTTTATTGATAGATAGTGATTAAATGATATTTTTGAAATGTTTTTAATATCTCTATCGTCAATATATGGTTTATTAAAATATAATTTTAGAAACTAAAGAATTAACTTTAAAAACATCATTTTGTTTTCATCCAATAAGGAAGATGCATTTTGTCTTATTCTTTTTATTATTTATTGGCTCTTTGGTGAATTTCTTTGACTATTTCTCTTCACTTAATTCTTTTCTCAATTCCTGCGATAAAAAGATACGATTCAAATGTTAGTGAAAAGGTTTGATCACGTAGATCCGTCTTGTTTTCGAAGTCTGAAAATCGATTTATTTTTCACATCTTCATTTGCAAAAGCAAATCTTTCCAGTTGGACCCCTCAAAACCCTTAATCTATCGCTAATAACCTTACTTCGCTTTTAAGATTATGTGCATTTAATTCAATCTAATAATGCGATGACACAATCCGAAAATATCTTCAACTGATGTTTCATAAAGGGAGGTAACTTCAGAACAATTTCACTGTATTGGCATATCGGGCTTAGTAGTTACTATCTTACTATTTTGTCAGGGCCTAAAAAGACTCTAAGAGATGAGTTAAAGACATTTCAGCTGTGATCATTCATTTTCATAAATGCCAAACAGGAAAAAATCATCTATTACTTCATTCTCGAGACATAACAGAAATTATCGTTCAAGGTAAACGTATACAACTTGTTCTTACAAGGCATGAGGTAACTTGTTAATAATAAAAATTCGAAAAAACCCAACTGTCTACATGTGGTTCATGTTTTTACTTAGCATAGGGTAAGTTGTCAATAATAGCATTGAAAAAAAAGAATATTCCAGGAGACTAATCACTTAAAGCTACTTGAAAATCACTTGTTGGCCACTCATTCGAAAGCCTAAAAAAATAACCTAAAAGCAAATTTATCCGTTAGAAGTGTTTAACTATCAACAAATTAATTTAACAACAAAAAAAACAAAAAAATAACTCACATTCACAGAGGTGGCAGAGAGAGTCTTTCCCAATTTGCATATACCTCATAGACCAAATCTTAACAATTAAGCTGCTGCACCCATTTATACTCTGGGGTAGAGTTTTACCAGTTTTCACTATACGCTAGACACCAACAATCTTTTGTGGCTTTTTTCTTTCTCCCATTTTCATCAGATTTCTGAAACTATTTGATGCCCAGGTTCCTTTGGAAGGTTTGACCTTTTTTTTTTTTTTTTTTTTCAGAGACTCTTGTAATTTCAACTTCTCTGATGTGTTAGTATAGCTTTGTGGCTTCTTTTTTCTCTTGCTACTAAGTTGCATCTTTCTTGCACCTTTCTGAACTGTCACAACGCATCGGGAGGGGATGATGACGCCTGTTGTTTTTCATCATGTTATATTGTATGAGGGGCAAGTTCTTTCTAAGTATAATTTAGGCCACGAGTAAGACGTAATTTAGGCCATGCAATCGAATTCTTGGTAAACAAAGTCTACACACAAATCAAACATAAACTATCGTTTCAGATCCAGCGAATTTTAGTGTTTTCTACAAGGTGTATGAAATATTTCGTAGCGACCAGAATACTGACTCAGGGAGTCCAAAATCGTTTTTTTTTTTTTTTTGTTTAGTTGTTGGAGAGTGTTGTCCTCTAAAATACGACCAATCTTGATGCTTGCACAAGACGAGAAGCAAAGCACCAAATGACCCTATATAGAAATGAATGACAGTGTATCAATTTACCCCTATAAACAACTAGCCCCGCTCTCCCGTGCAGACACTCCTAGATTTAAAAGCATGAAATCGCACAGAAGACAAAGTCGTTAAATTGGGTACGAACTCTGGCTGAGGCGCATTGTTTCAATTCTTGCTAAAGCATTTAGCCAAAGTGAGGACACAGGCCCCTCGATGGGTGGTGTAGAGATTATTGAAAATTGTTGAAATATTTTTTAAAATTCTTTAGAGAAAAATTATATAGCTTATGTTTTTTTATCTATATCTATATATAAGAATGTGCTCTTTCTGGTGCTTATTGTAAAATAATTCATTCTCTTTTTTAAAAATAAATTTCGTTTTCGTTGTTTTTGTAATTTGTGACAGGTGACCCCTAGCACTTGGTGCCCTGGCAGCTGACCACTTGCCTGCACCTTGAGTCAGTCCTAACTATCGGTCACGCATTTCAAACAATTGAACGGTCAGCGTCGCGCGTTCTTCCGCAGTTTGATCGGCAGCCATTTTGAAATTGAAGTGAAAGGTCGTCTTCTTTACGGCTCTTGAATTTCTTGGCATTTGTAACGGTTTCAATGGATGAAAGTAATCTGCATTGATGGATTTTCATTAGAAGACAATATTCATCTTTGGATGGCTTTCTTAATTTGACCATCTTCTAATTCTTAATCGTCCAAAATCTGAGAGAATGAATCGAAGTTAATCGCAGACGATACATTTGACTGATATCTTCCATCGTCAAACTAAACACAACGGGAAAAGTAAGTTTAGTTTTCATTCTTTATTTAAAAAGAAATATTTTTGTTTGTTTAATATTTTTTAATGGCTTCAAATGTTACGAGTTTCTTCGAATTCTTTTTCGTATTTAAAATAAAAATATTCGAGCTGTCAATTCTGATGACGAAGTCGATTTCCGAATTCGTAAAATTTTACATTAGAGCATAAATCATTATTGCAATAAATTGCTATTTGTTATTCATATTTCATCAATAAAAAAAACTGATGATGATGATGATAAATTTAGGGGCACATTCCCTTTCTTCTTTTTTCGATAGAAATAATTACAGATATTTTTGTGAGAATTTCGATAAAAGAAAACATAACAGAAAAAAAAATAAATCATATTTTATTTTTCCCGGAAATTTCATCTTACAGACAATAATATTTTGCTGTTTGGATTTTCAACTAAGACATAGATTTCCTTTCCTTTTTTCTCTTCTTTTTGCTATTTGCATTTAAACTCTTTGCAATATTTATAAAATTTTAACTAAGTTCATTTTTAGAAGTTATGGGAATTCGGTATTCTTTAGATTTAAGACAAAATTTTAGAACTGATATATTATTTTCATTCCATATTATTCAGCCGATGTAGTAGAATCTTTTAACAATCAACCTGAAAAAAGATTTTTTTTTCAAGAACACCACAACACATTTTTCAATGATTCCAAGTTTTCCTATCAATAACATTTTTTAAAGCCGAAAGGCTGAATAAATAATAGTAAACAATACTGTAAAAATCCTACTTATGTCAAATATTATCAAAAATGGTATTTTTTTATTAGCAGTAATTTTGGAATTTGGAGTATCGATTCTTTCTTTATGGCTAAGCGAAATGGTTGATAACAATTACAAAAAAAATGTCGTCTGCTTATAATTCAACGGGAATTGAAGCCTAGCTGAATTATTTCCCTTGGAAGAAATGTCAGCTATGAATTATCTCCCGCGACAGAAATGACTGTCGACTTTTTTCTCGAAGGCTTTTTTCAATTAGCATCAAATGAATCGACATTTTACTATAGAAAGATAAATAATCTGTTTGCCTGACTAACTGCCAATATCTACAATACTTACCTTAGTCTGAGGAGAAAACTCACAAGTGATGGTCTGAGAAGCAACATTACTAACTATTGCACGAGGGTCTCAGTATATAATGGAAAGCCTTTAATTGTGTGTTTTTGATTAGTGTGGGTTTTGATGCAGTATGGTTATGGTATTGCTGTAAAAATTATTGTAACTACATATAAACTGGGGAAAACCACATTTAATTATAATTGAATCTTGAACAGTGCGGTTCTGAACCATACAGAATTTTTTTTTAACGAATAAACTGCACTATTTAAGAAATACTTGTACCTATTAGAAAATACCAACCAAAATTGTCAACATAAATTTCTTCTGTTTTTAAGTGATTCTGGGTAGCTGGCTATCTATCGATGTATTCTCACTCGTACAAAAATGCCAAGTTTATAACTAATCACTTCTTGAGATAGATATACCTTTAAACGATTGAATATTCTATCCTTATAAACCTATGTGTGTATTCAAATGTATTTGCTTGAGTGTGTACGTATGTATGCGTGCGTATGTGCATGTGTGTGTCATGTAATATATGCGTTTGTCCGTGAATGTATGTATGTCTATATTGATATCATATGTATGCAGATGTTTAGTGAACATAAGTTAGTCTGGCTCAGGGTGACACTGAGGATGGGACTCATTGTACTAATAGCAATGAGCTGCAAGACTATCTGGCAATCCATAGCTCTATGACAGGCGCTCATATCGTATATGTGCTGCTGTAGGTCAGGGTTGCCACATTTAACGAGGAGTGGGGTTAATCCGATCTTTATCTCGGAAACTTACCCAACACAAACATTGCAATAGTATCAGATTTGGAAATAGAGCGATTCGGGAGGCAGAAGTTCAACACAAGCCTCAAAAGGCTGGTATTGAGTATGTGTTGGATTAGTCCCTAGAATAAAGATCTTATTATATCCCCCCCCCCCTGGCCAAATCAGGCAGCCATAGCGTAGGTGAATAAGTAGGCATGTACATGAATGAGAACCACGCAACGTGCAAAAGAGAAAATTATACTCAACCTCACATGGAGAGATCACAAGACAGCACAGTCTATCAGGGAGAAAACAGGAGTCCAAGACATCATAGAATCAATTGGAAGACTTGAATGACCATGGACTAGTCATGTTGCAAGAATATCAGACAACTGTTGGACGTAAGAACTCACAACGCATATCCCCAGGGATCACATGCGAAACCGGAGCCAACAAAATATAAGATGGCCAGACGAACTTGATAAGTTCAGAGAGTACTGGTTCCGTGACGCCCATGACAGAGATGTCTGCCGAATCTTTCATCGAATGAATGTTCAGTCGAACACTTTGAGTGATGTAATTATGTCCACGTCGATCTTATATAGAAATGGAAAGTTTGAAGTTGAAAAGTTTCTAGTTGAAATCTCCACATATTACGTATCGTCAATCTAGACTGGAGTTATACGAGGTTATTTCCCTTAGATTATTCCGAAATTCTTTTTCAATTGTAACTTTATCCATTAATGCTATGAATCATTTTGATTGAAAATGAAAACGAGTAATTAAGTACTTGGAAAAGATTGAGTGAGAAAATTTAAAGTCTATCACAATTAGTTTTCCATCATTTAGAATTATTGTACGCGTATGCGTACATATAATTTGAAATAAAAATCAAGATCAAATACTACTTATCGGTGGTCAGACTAGGCTTTTTGGTTGAAAGTTGAGTGATTTTTCATACGACAGTCATAGTTCGAAGTTTTTTAGAATTCAACCATTTGTTACTTTGTCAAAGAGTCTTGCTCTGCTTTCAACCTTACTTGGACGTCTGGGGACTTCTCTTCTTCATTTTTTATTGTTTGACCTTAGAAGTCTATCGACTAAATCGGTTCTGCTGGGAAGTGGGTGGGCATTAATATACTAGGTGGATTTCCTCAAACTTTGTTTTGTTTTATTTCAAATTCATAGTGATAAGCAATAAAGAATTTCAGTTCTAGCCTTGTCGACTTCTGCAGGTCGAGAAGAGATAGACAGAGAGACAGAGAGATAAGACAAGACAGGGAGAGATCTTTATCCATAGAATCTACAGTCAGAATTGTAGCAAACTCTCTCTAACTTCTAACTTTGCTAGATTGTCAGAAGAAGAAAAAAAAACTAAACAAAAACAATTCAATTTGCTTAGATTTGATTTTATTCCACAAGAAATAATCACAAGATAGATTTGAAAATATTTTTAAAGTCCAAGATAAAATCGGTGTTCATGTTTATCTGAAATGAAAGAAAAAATTAAAATTATGGAAAAGTGATAACATAATCAATGTTAATTCAGAAAAAAAAAGATTTTGTAAATTTCAAGACAAAATAGTAAATAGATTGATTGAATCAGATCTTTCTCAATTGACAAAAAAGGCTGACGATTTACATGGAAGTATGATTTACCTTTTGACAAGTTGTATTTCGTGTCTGGTTTATTCTTTACATTTTCTTCGGACACATAATCGGCACTGGTAAATGAACCCCTTTCATTTCGCATTTCTTCTGATAGAAGGATATTACATTGCACAAATCAATTGATGTCGCCTTAGAAGAGGACAACTGCATGGCACAAGTCTTGTAGAATTGGTCTGGGTTCACCTAAACGTATCAAAAGCAAAATAAAATCATCTCAACAGATTGAATACAAATAATTACTTCTAATATTCAGAACAAAATTTTATGAGCTTATGCAATAGAATCATGATTGGATGAGTAAAATAAAATGTGACAAAAATGTAAAATAACAGTTGTTAAAATTATGACGAAATGCATGTATTCTTACTTCCGACAACAATAACAAAAAATAATGCTTCTTAGTATATATTTACGACTTGATTACAGAAAGATGAGAAAGAAGTTGAACGCAGAATTCATAACCTACCAACAATTCTAAGCTTTGCTATATTTCCTAAATCAAAAGAACGTCTTGGGAGTATTCGAGAAGATTATTTTTGGAAATTGATAAGCCAGTAAATCTGCCAAAAAAGAGGAATGTTTACCTGTCTAAAACAGTAGCGGAATGGTGAATCAGTTTGCAAGAAAAAGTGGGCACATTCTTTGTCTTCAGTAACCACATGGCTGGAGGCAGTGTTGCGGTGAGACTTGCATTGTCTGGAAACTGACCACGACTGGGCAAACTGTTCCAAATCGTTGGTGTACCTAGTATTAGACATGAGCATATCGTCTCTGGGCTCGTTGTTGTAGTTACCAAAAAGACCAGCTACTTTGTTGAAGTACCATCCACTGATTTGCACAGTGTACAGTTGAATGACTTTGTCAAACATTACTTTGTAGCCTCGTTTGCTGTCCAAAACGATCAGGTTGCCTTGAAGAGTGACAGTGGCATCGGTAAGATGCAACGGTAATTCCACAACTTTTCCTTTAAGTAAGACCTTCCAAACGAGAAAATAAATTAGTGAATTAATAAATACATAGTAATCATTGGTAGCGAAGGAGGAATAGAAGAAGATGAATTTCCTCAAAATTAATGATGGAACGGTAAGAAGATTTGTACCTTGTTGTCAGGGAAGATTTCCAATTGTTCACGGTGGGCTGTTGTCACACTGAGGGATTTCAGTGTTTTCGCTTTTCGGTCTGCGTCAAAGTTAGCCACAACAGTGAAGTCACCATCGACAAAGTCACGTGCCAATAGATAGCTGCATGTACCCTTGTAATCCAAATGACGTCCATCAAATGTGGTGATATGCTGACCAGCGAACAGAGTGGCCTCGGCTGAAAAGAAATCATTAACTTTTCCCATCAGTTGAGAAAACAACAAAGAATCAACATTTCACTGTTGAAGTCAGAATTTCTTTGCTAATATTGCCGTTTCTGCTTAGAATTATGAGCAATAGTGTTTGGTTAAACGCTTCGATTTATTAAACGAGAGAACATATTCACTTTTGTTATATTTGTATAAAAGAAAATCTTGAAAACTGACGTACCTTTGAATGGGGGAATGTAATCGTTGAGGTCTGAGGATGGTTTCAACATATAGTAAATATCCCAAACATTCAGATTGAAGCTTGGCATAAGGTTCTTCAATTTCATCACAGCGCGTTCAACATCTTCTACACTTGACATAAAATGGTTGTAGAAGTATTTGGCAGCACCAAAGCGAATCTCAACAACGATCTCTCCATGTTTAGGATCGAAAATCAAAGTGTTCATACCAACATCGGTGATGATGTCTTTGATTTCCTTGATTTTCCTAGTACCAAATTTGTACAAAATGCTCTTCAGTCCCAACACGCTGTCTTTAACATCCCAGTAATTATAAGACCACAAAGCCTAGAAGAGGAAATAAACAAAACCTTAGACAACCGACAAGGAAGCTATTGGAGGCAGGGTTTAGATAAATGATGGTTGTTGAACACGATTTCTTTAATTAGGAAATAAGTAATTATCCAAGTAATTATCGATTGATCATATGTTGAAGAATTTGGGTTTCAGGTGAAAGTTTTGTGTTACCTGCTCATAGATTTTATTGAATGCATCCATGATGGCATCAACAACTGGATAACGTCTTGCACTGGCAATATGACGATTGAGTGTGGCATGGGCCGAATAGATGGCAGATATCAAAGTGTCAATATGCTCTTGGGCCTGGACTGTCTTTTTGTTGAAAGCTTCGTACATTTCCACAAAGAAATCAATCACTTTCTCTCCGTAAGGGTCTTGGCGCATCCGATCGATAAGCTCTGAAAACAATGATAGAAATCAAATATTCTTGAAACGAAGTCATCAATTTGTGGGATATACCAAAACGTACACCTAATCCACCGTTCCCAGTCAATAATTTATGTGATTCGAAGAAGGTCAATAATTGATCAAAATCAGCCATAAAATATCTTTCTTTGACGTATGGAAATAATCCATCTGACGATATCAATTTGAATGTGATTCTTCGAAAATTTAGGTCAATACAAAGTCCAATAAAAATAAAAAAAACATAGAAAGATTTCCTAGCATTAAATGCAGTTAAATGAAACTGGACTTCTTTCTAGAGAGACTCAATAAGGAATAATCTCACCTTTAATTGTTTCTGGATAATTATTGATGAAGGAAACAATTTCAGCTTTCATTTCCATAGCACGATCATGAATCATTATGAAGTGTTCTCGACAGTAAGCAAAGAATACGTTGACTTCATCCTGTTGAGAGAAAAGACAAATGTTCAAACTGAAGGATCTGTTAAATCAAATAGAAATTCAGTTGGATTTTACTTTGGTCTGCTTATGAAAGTGCTGATTTTGCAGAATGAGGTGAAATCTGCTTACCCTGAGCTGCATACTGTATTGGCTGTAGTAAAAATCGAGTTGTTTCTTGGCTTCATCCATTTTCTTGTTTATATTTGTGTTGAAGATTTCAATTTCTTGTTTCAGTCCAGTGAGATACTTGTCAATGTTCATTTTATTCCAGACTTTGTGGATGGCCTCTGTTGCAGACTTCATGTAGAAAGAATCCTGCTCAAACATCTGCTTCATGTGGTGCATGGCTCTGGCGAAATCTGCAGACAGACTTCTGTACTCAGTGGCAAAGTAATCACTGATGGGTGCGATGTCTTCGCTAAATGATTGTTTGACAAGAGCAAATTTTCTGGAAACATCATCGTTGATCACTTGACTCAGAGAATCTCCAAAAGATTTCAATTCGTTTTCGTAGTAGATCAATTTCTGGTGACAAAACAACTGCAAAGAAGATGGAAATTTATCTATCATATCATTTGTCATTTTAGTATCCATTACGTTTGAATATCTTTACTGCATAGTCTAAATATGACACGCTTACTTCGAATAGAGTTTTGGAAATGAGTTGGTAGATGCCTCATTCTTAATGGCAGCAAATATTGCATTTTGAAGCATTCAAAAAAAAGGAAAAAAGCATTCATTAACCTCGGAAGTATAAGATCAGCACATTAGGTGGACATTCAAGTATTTGATATTTAATATCATTTGCTTATCGTCATTTGCTAATTACATGCATTTTTTAAAAAGTTTTACAGAAAAAATTCCAAGATTGAATTTATCGATTCATCTTGATGTTTCAGACATATTTAAAAGTACTTACATTGAATTCTTGCAAAAGATGAGGATTCCATCTAATGCCTGACTTGAGGATGCGGGGTTTTAGCTCAGCAAAAATAGCTACATCTTCGTTAGAATTGCCTTTTTTGATGATTCGGTAAGCCTTGAACAAGGTTTTCGATTTCAATATTTCGGCATCAATACGATACACTTTGCTTGGCTTCTCTGTAAGCATAACATGGAAATTTATGTTTAATTCAATCCAAATTATAGATAGATATTGGTGACGTTGTGGTCTGAAAAACATTTATTCAATACATGATATTTCTCGATAAATTTATCAAATGGCTTTTAATTAAAACCAACAATCCTGTCATATGATTTCAATTGCTTTGGATTTGCAAACCACATTAAATGATCATCCTTCAATGAATTGAAATAAGAGATGTATATTGAAATCTTACCTTCGTCGTAATTGATGACGATGTTCATTTTTTGAGAGTTTGGATTCAGTTTGAAAAGAGCTTCCATGTTTTCTTTGCCGCTTTCTTTCTTCAAGATGGATATCATGTAACGGTTTCCGATGCGTAGAGATCCATCCAATTCAATGGTCTTTGATGGGGCTTCCAGCTAAAAAACAAAACCAAAGCATATAGCAATAAGGAAAGATCCCTTTAAATTCATTGATGTTTTGGTTGGAATATCTTGCTATAATAACAAACACATTGGACCCAAAAAAACAATGATAAGTACACTGATCATTATTACCGGCAATAATTAAAAGCAAAAAAAAACAAACAAACGAAAAAAGCTGATCGCTTGCATTTGAAACGAGTCGAGGATATAAGGACTTATGAATGAGGCAAAATCACAACACCATATATCACCAGATGCTCATTGTTTGTGATCTTACCAACAATGGAATCAAGCAGTTATTGTAGATTTAGAGGAGGAAATCAATTATTTACCTTCAAAGTAAACTCATGATTGAGTCTGTGTAGTTCTCCATGAATGGCAAACCTTTCCTGTTTCAAAGGCAAATATCCCACCTCGACATGGGCATTATATTTTTCTGGGCTGCTGCTCACTTGGCTAATCAACTCAGTTGCAAAACCAGAGTGGGCGTGTCCAACATCCATCTGCATAGTGTACACTTGACGTTTACCCTTTGTTTCCGACATTAATTTGGTTGACATCTTGAAGGTCTTTTTGGGATCCTGATCCATGCTCAATTCAGAGGTACTGCTGAAGATAATGTCATCCTTTGGGAGGTGAACGCTTGTCTTCAGATTCATTCCCTAAAAGATTAGAAATATGATCAGATTAGGAATCTGGGTAAAAAGATACTCAACAGAAAGAATTTAGGAAAAGGATAAATTCTGTAAAGCGAAAGAGAAGAAAGGGATGAAAAACATTTGGATGTTATTCTTCCAGATATGAATTCCTGTTAGAACTACATTGATTTAGATTGGGAATAACAATATCTGATGAGATATAATCTATTGTTTCCATTAAATAAAAAATACACTAACCTTTTTCTGGTTGGGGAATTTGACGGTGAGATCAATATCTGCCCTCTCTTTCAAAATCATCATGTCTGCTTTGATGTTTATCTTTTGGGCTTTTTTACTTTCATCCATCATAATGTGTCCCACGGTGGAATAATGATTCTCATTTACTTCAACCCTGCCAAATAGCTCAATTGTTCGGCGTGGGGCAATTATTCTGAGTTTGCCTTCCTTTCCCTTTTGCACCATCAGTTCGAAGCCGGCCTTCTGACCCTTGGCTTCGTCCCACATGATATGCCCAGATATTACCAGAGAGTGTTGAGCGTTTTCAAAACGGGAATCCAAAGATATGGTTCTTTCAGGAAGGATCATTTTGAAGTTTAAGCTACGAGAGACGTCAGCGCGTTGGTCAGCGTTCTTGTAGGATGTTTGGAATTGGTATTGTTTATCCTTATTTTTCTTATCCATATTCAGATTCAATAAAGCGTCAAAGTTTCTGTTGGTTAAGTCAATGTTCAGGCTGTACTGTTGGTTTGGAAGTTTGACATCCAATTCAGCTTTTACTTGTCCATCACGCATCATTTTAGTTTGAGCAGCAACAAAGAATTCTTTGAAAACTCGGAATGGAGTATTGATACTCAGTGTTGCTACGGTTTTAACTCCTTGAAATTTGAGATCACCTTTGGTTTCAATCTTATTTTTGGAATTGCCATTGTCACATCTGAAATCGAAGCTGTAGTCACCAGAAAAGTCTGTGTCAAGAGAGTAACCAGCCAATCTGATTTCATCTCGTTCGATGTACCCTTTGGTGCTAATTGATTTCCCCCTCAGACAGTTGTGCTCATAAAAGATCTTCGTCATTCCAGTCCAAGGAGATTTCAAGTTGAGCATCATGTCTGTCTTCTGAAATCCTCTAGACACAATACGCAATTTCATCTCGCTTGCATCAAGAGTTGGAATGCTGACTGTCATCGAGGCACTGATTTCTGATGATATTTTCACGGAAGCCATCGATTTGACTTGGTTACCTTCAACGTCAGCTTCAAATTCATATTTGTAGGATTGATCTTCAAACCTGAGATCGAGTTGTAATTTTGCTTTTCCAGATCGGCCAAGAATCTTGTAATGCGCTTCAATTCCAAAGTTTGCTTGTCTACCGTCGAAGCTAACTTCAAGCTCATTTTCAACAATATTTTCGCCATATGAGATTTTCAGTGTAGCATCTCCCTTTCGTAAGTTACCGCTTGTTTTAATAGAAACATCAATATCGTCCAATTGGGGAATGGCTAGGTGTGCTTTCATTTCTTTGAAGTTCTTGTTGGTAGCGCTAATTTCGAATTTTTCCCCGTTGTAGTTCAAGACTAGCACGATAAATTCAAAGTTTTTCAAGTTGCCGTTCAATTTTACTTGAAGCTTCTTCAACCATTTTGGTAGAGAAAGATGAAATTCTTGATTCTTCAATGAAAATTCGCTTCTGTATATTTCTTTGTTGTTCTTTACCTCGATGGAACCACTGAAATCTATCAGTTGTCCGTTGATTTTCATTGACAAACTTTGTTCTCCAAACTGCGGTGTGGTCAGCTTGCCTGCGATTTCTCTGAAATAGTTCTTTGCAGAAGCCATCACTTCATATTTCTGTTTATTGAAAACAGCATTGACATCAAGTGAAAAGCTTTCCAAGTCGCCATTGAAGTGTCCATTGACATTTATTTGGGGAGATAAACATTTCAGTTCGTATTTACCCGTTTTGCTGTCTAAAGAAATAGTCAGTTCATATTTGTTATTTCCGTGAGAAAAGGTACTATGTAAATCAAAATGATTTGTATTTCTTTGGAAATCAAAATTGAATTTGATTAATCCTGTTTGGGGTGCCGATACTTCCATACTGATGTTTTGGAAGTATTTCTGATTCGAGAAATTCACTTCATATAAATCAGCTGCCTTCTTCAGATTTGAAACCACTTTACATTTCTGCAGATTGCCTTTAAAAGAAAACTTCATTTTCATGCCAGACTTTTTCAAATTAAAATCTAACTCATTGTAAGAATTCTCAGTTAATGCTTCGTAAATGTAATTGTGTAATGATACTTGCTGGTTTGCAGGCATCTTTCTGCTTTTATCCAGAGAAGAACTTTGTAAAGTGGCTGTGAAATAAGGCGATTTAAAATTAGCATTGAAAATGTATTTAGGCTTTGCGTTTTTATAAATACCAGATAGAGTAAAAATGCGGCCATCTAATTGAACATTGAAAACTCCAGAGATGCTCTTTTTCTTGTGATATATTTTACTACTTATTTTCAGTTTATGTTGAGGAGTTGATATACTGATGTCGTTGAATTGAAAGGATTTCTTAGTAGAAATGTTCACTTCATATTTATCTTTTCCTATTGTCACAATGAAAAATGTTTTTGCCATTTCAATGGAATATTCTAATCCACAATGAAGAAACGGTGTGGTCAGTTGCAAATTCATCTGACGATAAAATTCCTGATTAGTAGCTTTCATTTCATAAACTTTATCGTTATGTTTTAGTGTGAGTTGTGCATTAAATTTTCTCAGGTTTCCGCTCAAGGAGAAATCAACTGAATCTTTAAAGTATGGAGTTATCAGTTCTGCTTTGATTTGACGATAATAATCAACGGTGGATACAGACAGCTGGAACATGTCCTTATTATGCATAACTTTTGTAACCATATTAAAAGACTGTAGATTTCCTTTCAGCGAAAACTCTACTGATCCTTCATAGAAAGGTGTGGTCAATCCTGCGTTCATATTTCGATAGTATCCGCTGTTATGAACTATCATTTCGTATACATCTTTGGAATGCATGAATTTCAGCTTGGCGTTAAAGCTATTAAGGTTACCGTCAAGCGAAAACAAGATAGAATTGTCAGAATAAGGAGTGATTAACTTAACAGACATCTGCTTGTAATAATCTTTGTTTGAAAGCACTAATGTAAACTTCTTCTCATTAAAAATAATCTCTGCCATCGAATTGAAAGTTTGAAGATTTCCTTTTAGTTTGAACAATGCTTCAGTTTGGAATGACGGTGTAGTGAGTTTAGCGTTCATTTTTCGGTAATAACCTTCATTGGAAACCTCTAGTTTATACTCGACTTTGTTGTGACTGAATATGACAATAGACTCGAAGGAAGATAGATCTCCTTTGAAGTCAACATCCAGTTTATCACTGGAGAATGGGGTGGATAAAGTAATGGTCATTTGTTGATAATGATTACGATTGGAAACAACCAGTTCGTATTGGTCATTATCGTGCATAAATTTGGCCTGTGCCGTGAAAGCCTTTTCGTTTCCATTGAATATCGATGAAAACGTGTCTGTGAAGAATGGAGTGACAAGCTTAGCATCTACTTTTCGGTAATAACCTTGATTGGAGATGATAAGTTCGTATTTGCTTGTGTTATGCGTCAATTTAGCCAGGGCGTTGAACATTTTCAAGTCTCCATTCAGTGTCATCGTTAGTTCATCATTGTAGGAAGGAAATGAAGTTTTAATATACAGTTTAGTCAAGTGTTCATAGGTTGCGACAATTTTGAAGATTTCTTCTTGCTGGAATTCCAAGTTTGAATTGAGATTGAAAGATTTTCCAGATCTATTAAACTCGAAATTGCAGTTCAACAATGGTGTATTTAGCATGAAATCCATTTGTCCGAAGTAATCTTCATTGGATGCTTTCATTTCGTATATCTGTTTGTCAAAATGGATCTTTAATTCACAACTGAACTTTTTCAGATTTCCGATTAAAGAAAATGTAAGTGTTGATTGGAAGTAAGGAGTGTCCAGTTTGGCATTCATCTTTTTATAGTAGCCGCTGTTGGAGAAGGTCAGTTCGTATTTGTCCTTGTTATGCATGACTTGGGCAAAAATATTCATCTGACTGAGTTCTCCATCAAACTTGAAGGATGCTGTATCTTGGAAGTATGGTGTGTTCAAAACCCCTTTCATCTGACGATAATATTCTTTGTTGGAAAGCATCAATTCGTACATCTGATTATTATGACTGAACTTGGTCTGCATGTTGAAAGCTTTCAGTTTTCCCGAAAACATGATCAATAAATCATCTTGGTAAGATGGAATAGATGACTTGATTTGTAGTTTTGACAGATGTTCGTAGGAAGCAGACACCTCATATTTTTCACGCCCGTTCAGGGTGAACGTTGATGCCATATTAAATGTAATGGCATCTGTATCGAGGTTCATATTAAAATCAAAGTTGGCAGCTTTTGGTCCATTTACTTTGACGTTAATCGAACGTCCATGTTCCTTAATGTTGACATCAATCCTGTTAACTTCTTTCTTAGCAATGCTTGTTATCATTTTTGCTGTCATGGCATCAAGATTACCTTTCAATACAAATGTGCTCTTCCATTCATCAAAATCTAAAAGTTGGGCTTCAAGTGAAGCTTTGGTAGCTTTTTTTGAGTTCTGGAACATTGCATCGAGCATGAAAACATTACCCAGTTTCAATTTCAAATTTGCATTTTCATTTTTATCAAGTGTCATCATTAATTCACCACTGTAGGAAAGAACCGATGAGCTGATGTGCAGTTCATTCAAGTGTTTGTAAGTTGCGACAATTTTGTAGATTTTTTCTTGTTGTAATTCAAGACTCGAACGAAGATTAAAGAAAATCTTACCCAAATCACATTCTGATTTGAATTCAAAGTCTAAAATGTCTTGGATTTTCATCATGGCAGTAATAGAAGCACCGTATCCTTTGAGTAGAAGTTTTGATTCCAATAGTTCTTTTTCATCTAGTTTATACAACAATGTAGTTTGCAAGTCATTCAAAGTACCAACGTGTGTATAAGATACTCCGTATTTTGTATTACCATATAAAACGGTGAAAGTTCCTTTGGCATTGTCTAAATCTCCTTCAAACTGGAAATCACAATTCAAGAATGGTGTATCAAGCAGGAAGTTCATTTGTCGAAAGTAATCTTTGTTAGATGCTTTCATTTCATATATCTGTTTGTCAAGTTGAATCTTAAGTTCAAAGTTGAACTTTTTCAGATTTCCGTTTAGAGAAGACTTGAGCGTTGGTTGAAAGTAAGGAGTGTCCAGTTTGGCATCAATCTGTTGATAGTAGCCGCTGTTGGAGAAGGTCAGTTCGTATTTGTCTTTGTTATGCATGACTTGGGCAAAAATATTCATCTGACTGAGTTCTCCATCAAACTTGAACGATACTTTATCTTGGAAATATGGTGTATTCAAAACTCCTTTCATCTGACGATAATATTCTTTGTTGGAAAGCATCAATTCGTACATCTGATTATTATGACTGAACTTGGTCTGCATGTTGAAAGCTTTCAGTTTTCCCGAAAACATGATCAATAAATCATCTTGGTAAGATGGAATAGATGACTTGATTTGTAGTTTTGACAGATGTTCGTAGGAAGCAGACACCTCATATTTTTCACGCCCGTTCAGGGTGAACGTTGATGCCATATTAAATGTAATGGCATCTGTATCGAGGTTCATATTAAAATCAAAGTTGGCAGCTTTTGGTCCATTTACTTTGACGTTAATCGAACGTCCATGTTCCTTAATGTTGACATCAATCCTGTTAACTTCTTTCTTAGAAATGCTTGTTATCATTTTTGCTGTCATAGCATCAAGATTACCTTTCAATACAAATGTGCTCTTCCATTCATCAAAATCTAAAAGTTGGGCTTCAAGTGAAGCTTTGGTAGCTTTTTTTGAGTTCTGGAACATTGCATCGAGCATGAGAACATTACCCAGTTTCACTGTCAAACTGGATTGCATGTTATTAAGAGGTCCCTTGTTCTTCAAGTCAAACTGGAATTCCTTGTAACGCCTGTGAGATGTAAGTGCAGTCATGCTTACGACGAAATCACTAATGCTGTTGAAGTTGTAATTCATGTCCAAGTCAACCATTTGTTTGTTATTCAATTGGAAGACGGCCTTGACCTTTTGGGATTGAACCCAATCACCGTTAAACGTAACAGTGACCTTTGTTTGCTTCATGCTCTCAAATTGTGTCTTGGTGTCAATGCTAAACTCTTTGGGAGTGAATTTCATTTCAACTTGAGTAGTGTCGAAATAAGGCATCACTTTCAAAGATGCTGCACTGCCAAACATTTGCATGTTACCCTCAAAAGTGAAAGCCATGTCAACTTCAGTGAGTTCAGGAAAATCGGGGCTCATTGTCTTCAATGATGCAGCAATATTTTGCAAGTCAAGACTTCCTTCCATTTTTAGTGATCTACCGTCAGGTAATCCCAAAGTTCCAGTAACCTTATATGTTGATCCTTCTTTCTTGTAATTGGCCCTAATCATCACGCTCTTACCGTCGGCTGTCAGTTTCAGCTCACCACCAGCAGAACGAGTGCCTTGGTATTCGAGAGCACCCTCAGCAGAGAAATTGATATATCTTGATTTGATTTCAACATTGCCGGTCTTCCTGCTACCTGATAAATTGATGTTTGCTGAAATTGTCATCTTTTGACCATTGGCTTCTGTGATGTCAACTTTCATATCGATGTTGTCTTTTTGTTTTCCATAATTGGCATTCACGTTGAACATTGGCTTGCCATTGAGTGTCATATCAATAGTAGCCTTCACCATCTTGGGCAAGTTTCTTTTCATTTCAATGGTCATCTTTCCATTTCTGTAGTTTTCTACAGAGCTTGAATAACTCATGTCAAGGGAAGACAAATTTTTATTATGTTTCAAGTTATAAGAGACTCCGATTTGACGGAGTTGCTGCAATGGAAGATGAAGTTTTGCCAAACCATTCAATTCAAGCATCTGTTTTTTAAGATCAAACACTGTGTTCATATTAATTTTCCCGTTCATATCCAACATTGTGAAACGCAATTGAATTTCGTGGTCAACTTTTGTTTTGTGACCAGTATAGCTGGCTGCAATATCGCTGATGATCTCTTTATCTTTCGAAATCTTCATGGTGCCATTGAAAGATGAATCGTTCTGCTCGATCTTAATGACTACATCGGATGTTTTGCCTAGAAAATCTACATGGGAAGTATAAGCTAACTGGAGGTTAGGGTAGGTGTACGAGAAATCTTGTTTTATGCTGATTTTATTGTTTAAAGATGAAGTGACAACAGCCGAAAATTTGTTCTTCCCCCATCCCCATTTCATCTTGGAGTCGAAGCTTTTCAGAATATCAGATGACGTAAGAAGGAGCAGTCGGCTACTCAGTGAAACACCTTGTGTGTATTTCAAGTTGAAGCTTCCCGATATATTCTTATCTTCTGCCCACAACATATCAAAGCTGGCATCGGTAGAGACTTGTGTTGCCTTCAATTTGTATTGAAGACCAGCTTTTGTCATGTAATGAATTCGTTCATTAGAAATGAGACCAGGATCTGCTTCCACAGATACCTTGGCTTTATAGGCCCCAGGTGTTGCATGTATCATTCCATTGAATTTGATTTCTTTCTCTCCAGCTAAACTCACGATCATCTCTGTGTTATATATACCAGTTTTTGTTTTGTTGTAGCTGCTGTAGACTGAAAAATGATTGCCTTTTTGCGTCTGGACATTCAAATAGTTGGCAAAACTATTGGCACCCGATTGAATTACTTTTTCAGATACTTTCATGTCTCTTCCAGGGTAAGAAAGGGATGCTTCAACCTTATAACATGGTAATCCTTTCTCTTTTCCATTGTTATAAGAAAGGCTTGTCTTCAGAACGTTTTCCGATGCTGACTGGACTGTCATTGTATTTTCGAACTTTTTGAAAGGCCATGTGGCGGATTGTAGGTGATGGATTTCCATTCTGTAGTCAATTTTCTGAAAAGAAGAAATAAGATAATACATTATGTACATTGTGCATTTTTTGTTTTTTGTCCCCAATATTTTCGGCCTTCCTATATTTTGATTAAAATTTTAAAAATCAGATTATATTCCATCCATTTTTTCAAAATCATCATCATCATCATCATCATCGTCATCATCATCGAGACCATTATTATTATCACCATCACTTTTATCACCATCTTCTCTATCACTATCATTTTCAACAAACAAAGACAATATTCATCATCATTACAACTATAAAAATCTTCATCATCTACAATATCACCATAATCACCTTTACAACACCTCTTCATTTACCATCATTACCATCAATACAACCTTTATCATCTTCACTACTACATCTGCCATCCTAATCATCATAAAATAGCTATATTCATTATGGGCTTCGGCATCATCTTAATACTCATCAAGATTATCATCTTTATAATCCCAAAACACCGCCATCTTTATTTCCATCACTGTTACTATCTTCATCTAGAAGTTATCTAGTAGTTATAAAATCATAATATAACAGTACAGCAACGAAGCTATCCTGGTAATATTACCTATCCTTGTTCATACTGCCATAAAATCATAATAAAGTTCACTATTATGATGGTATGATGGTAATAATACCCATCCTGTCTCATGCTGTCATAAAATTGCAAAATGGTAGTACCATTATGAAGGTATGATGGTGGTATTACCTGTCCTGGGTGTTGAATGGTCATGGTGTAGTCGTAAGTGTGACTGAGTGGCTTCAGGGCTCTGTTGAGCACACAAGCAAATTTAAGGTTGTTGGTTTCGATTTTAGGATCTCCATAATGAAGATCAAATTTCGTTTCCAGGTGGTTGATAGCCTTGGCAAATTGACCCTTCAAATTGAAGTTCAAGAATTCTTGTTTTTTGCTTGCCAGTGCACTGAAAAACAATTGACCGGAATATATAAGTTTTTCAATTTTATTTGAAATGTGGGTTTATTCATTGAATTTTGACACGGAGCAGAAATTGAAAAAAACAAAAGAAATAATTGGATTTTCTCATCAACCTGAGGATAAGTTATAGAATTACTATTATGATGTTTGTATGAAGAATAACACTTACATATTGCCCATGTAACGCACAGACTTCTTGACACTGAGATCGCGGATTTTACTTGACAGAGTGAGATGATCTGAATATTTAGCCCCAAAATTGTAGCTTCCGATAACTCGACTGGTTATTCCAGTTTTATGGTTGTCCACGTCTCCGTTGATTCTGAAAGTCCCACGGGGAGATTTGAATAATACTTTAAGGATATGTTTTGTCTTTGTCTTTCCAGCGTTCAGGAGGATGATAGCTGCAAAAATATGCGTGAAATACCAATTTTTAATATTATGGACTTCTAATAAACACTAAAAAGCTAGCAGTAATCTCAGTTGGTTAAATAAATGAATACGAATTAATTAAGTACATACAATCATATATTTATAAATAGCCCGACATATATATCCAAGCAGTCATTCAACGTCCCTACATATTTGTACCGATGAAGGGGTTGACTAATGTAATTCTTCCGACCTTCTTGACAAATTTTGCAAGAGAATTTTCAAGTTATGAAACTTGCTCTTATATGAATTGATTAATTCTGAATATATTTTATTAGTTGGACATGCTTTAAGGTAATCGATTTTTATCGAAGCCTGGCTTTTAACTGAACTACAAGCGGCCGAATTTTATGGTGTGTGGGGCAACCTTCCATGATAATCAGGTAAAATAATTTTCCGTCTGTCGTTCGAAATTACATCTTTTCTATTCAGTGTTGTCAATTTTGATATTTTACATCGAAATTCATATCTATATATCTGGATAAAAGATTTATATTTTGTTATGTTTTTTATCCATCTTTATTAGATCTCTGGCACTCGCACATCGAATTCTTCAATTATAGTTTATAAATATTCAGATGAAAATGTTCATAAATAGTTGGTTAAATTCTTTTAATGCTTATTACATGGATACTTACCGTTCATAGCAACTGTCTTGGGCAAGACTTTGTTAAGTTTGAAGTCAAAACTCATTTTCTTGTTAGACTCGTACAGAATTTCGCTGGTGAATTCAATAAGGTCTTTATTGGGAATCGTAATCTTCAGAGATGGAGTGTATTTGAATCCAGATTTCGACACCAATTTTCCTAAACGACTGGCAATGTAATATTCTTTCTTTCCTATTCTCAGTTGAGTTGTGAAACCAATTTCTTTAGGAACAATTTCGCCGGACACTGAATAGGATAAGAAGCAAATTTTAGGAAAGGTATGTTTTCAAACGGAAACACAGAAAATACGCTTATAACTTGAATCTTACAAGTCTAAGATGTATTTGTTTAGTGCAGGAGAGAAGAACAATTAGATTTCGAATTATAAAATGAAAAGAAATATACATATTTTGTTGACTTCAACCGAAACTGAGAATTATGTCCCTATTTAGTTTATTGGATCTGAGCCAGTACTGTTTGCTTACCTTTCAAATTGATATCACTGGCAATAAATCCCATGGCAGACATATCGATCATCAAGGTTTTCATTGGTCTCACTTCGATCTTTCCTTCATACTTCATTTCCTTCTGGGGCATGGTGATCTCAAGTTTAGGTGTGAAGCTCAACAGACCTTCTTTATTTTTCATGCCAAGCTCAGCATTGAAGGTATAATCCGTGCGTTCATCGACAGACATTTTTCCAGTAAATTTCTTCATTTCGTCCATGTTAACGACTGTACCTGTTTAAAAAAAGTTTTGTGGTCAGTTGAATTAGTTTTAACTTTTGAGATCTTCAATTACATGAAGCAGTCTCAAATATGATTAGACATTAAATTTGATCACCATGTTTCTTACATATATTTATGAGATCATCGAAGAATGTAATTTATACCAAAATTATTTCGGAAGCAGGTCTGTTGAGTTACTCAATAGAAACCGTCACGAAACTAACATCTCTTGGCAGCAGGAAAAAGGGATGATCAATGAATAAGTTCCTTCTCTTGAAGAACGTATTTTCAAAATTCAAGCAGACGAAAACTAAGAGATCGATTTAGCATAAACCTGTATTGTAAATCTCCCCCAATAAAACTATCGAGACTTACGAAATCGTTTTTCTTGGTATGATAAGGAGTAAATTTTAAATGTTCAGTCCTCTAGCTCCACCACTGCAGTTTGTTAGCCCGATACATACATAGCTACTCAGACAGCCTGAACGATTTAGAAACTGAAGAAGCCCATGTTGACAGCTTTGCTTTAACAACATCAGATATTCTAAAGAGTAACCTGAAAAGTTGAGATGATTGGAATATTCCACTATTTTCATATCATTTGTACAGTGTCTTTATCGTAACGGATGATTTAGTCGATTAAAATTCCTTCAATACATTAATCAGAACCTATTGATGAAATCAACTTTAGGCTTTTAACAAAATAAAGAACTGACCTTCAATTTTAATGTTTTTCCATGGAGCCACAAAGGTAATTTGGGCTTCATTTTTGCTTTTCATGACGGTATCAAGAGCAATTCGCCGGGAAACTTTGGAATTTGGAGTGTCCATGTAAAAAGAGTAGGGTGATTGCTTGAAAGATAAAAAAAGACAATGATAAAGTTAATCTTATAGGTAAAACCCGAAGAGGTGAAAAGTAACGGAATATTTCGCTCTCAAAATAAGAGTTACAAAATGTTTCCGGAAGAATTTGTCTTACTTTGGTGAATCCTTCGATTTGATATCCATTGGGAGCGTCTTCATTCATCATATAAAGATCGTAGACAACCGGACCAGTGAATGGAAAGAATGGAGCCTCGTTGTGAAGAGAAGCATTTGGGAACTTGATGATTTGGCAGAAAGTAAGGCCTGTTACTTGCTTCATCAAATTGCCTGTGCAACTCTCGTGTTTCTTAACATTATCAACAATCATTTTCTGCTTCTTCTCGGTGTTTCGATGGATGATGTAAAAATCAGTCCTAGCAAAGGAAAAAACAGTTCTTGGTTATTCTGAATGATTATTTAAATAGTGAGACTTGAAAGTTAATGTAAGGCCACATTGATGGAAAGAAATATTTTCTGAGCAAACTTACTTGAGGTTGAAAATGTCCATCTTCTTCTGGGGTATCTGTAAGTCAAATTTGTTGTTACGAATATCAAGTCTGACTCCGGTGCTTGTGTGGGCAACTGTTACCATCTTTAGGCCAGCTCTAGACACATGGGCATCTACTGACATCTCACCTTTCACTTGGACTGAAGCACTGTAAATATCAGGATACAATACAGATGATTAATACTAAAAGAAGTATTTTGTTATACTAGACATTCACTTTTATTTGACTAAATGTTTTGAAAGTGAATTTAATGGTTAATTTGTGAAAAAAATCAAGTAATTTACCTTGGTCTGAAATCGACATTTACTTCAAGTTTTGAATGTTCGAAAGAGGCCTTAGCATCAAGAGAAATACTTCCAGTTGCAGACATGGTGAGACTGAGGGGCAAACCAACGCAGGTTGGAATACTTATATGGCTATCAAGAAGCTGCATAGATTTGCTGAATGATAAGGCTTGCATATTCATCAGTTTACGCAGGGAAGACTGCAATTCATTCAAGGATTTGTCATCCCAATAACGAAGCTCGTTTCCAAACACTCTCAGGAAGGCAGAAGCACGGAGCTGATCCATACTTTTATCAAACTGGAAAAGATGAATCAAATCCATTTAGCAGTTGATATTCTTGTGACGAAAAGCTGAAGTTTAGTTATATTTATTTTCCCGATTGGCAAAAATTTGCAAAATCATTCCTTTTTAAATATTTCTTTTTAGAAGTGTTAATTTCCAGAAGGCAATGAGTGGCTGAATGGTTAGAGATGTCGGAAAATGGAATCAAACAACAGCTGAGACGGTTGATGTTCAATTCGTGCTAATGTCCCCCGCTCCCCTTTTATGGTATAATAGTCAGGTAGATTTGACTCTTCAGCCGTAATTGGCATCCAAACTGAAGGATTGACAACCCTGACCAGCTTGACGAGGGATTGCTCCGTCAGGCTATGTCAGCCCTTATACAGCGATGATGAACTAATCTATGGTGCTCCAAGTACCTTGAACTGGTGTACAGGATAATTAATGTAATGAGATTAAATAGCAAGGATACCAATAATATATTCTCATATATTGGGCTTTGCTTTGATTTCTAAAATAAGTTTCTTTTCGACTGCCTTTTGTACTGTTTTTGTCATCTATGTTCACTTCACACGAATGCTCTTGATAATAGCATGGATTCACTTTCCCCAGTTATGGGAGAATTTTTGGGCCGTTGTACCCTTTCAGCTAGAACAGCAGTCTATTTAGGTGTTGAGCCAGCAACTCCATCTGTAAACGAAATATTTTCTACTTAAAGAACAATGTGGATCTCTGTCGTACTCCAGAACAAAACTCTATTTCAAGGTGGCTGAATTGCAAGATTATCAATATCATATTCTAATGTATTAGACTCTTATTGGATTTCAAAACCTTGTTTCTTTCTAACCCCCCTTTAATATTGTTCTTTTAACACTAGCTCATTGTGGCAATTTGGTAGCAATGCCATTAGCTGTTGTGCAACGACAGACAGACATACTTTAGGTGAATTATTGAAAGATGAAGTAAGTGTAACGTGTATCCCAATTATAAACTTCAAGGTTTCACGAACATTGTTAATTCTTATGATAGGGAGAATGTTACAAAGAACTCACCCAACATTCAGATCAAATTCAATGGCATTAAAAATGTTCGTACTTTGTAACAAAGCCATTTTTTATGTATTGAAATATTAAGTTTTCTTATAGTATCTTTTAGTAGGAAATACATTTTATATTGATATTTACTTACATTTGTTGGATTTTTTGGGTATTTTTCTGGTTCTTTAAGCCCAGTTGGTCCAAAAAAGTTTTCCAGGATTCTCTCCATACCTTGGACTCGACCTCCAAATTCCAGGAAGTTGATGGCATGACCAAATAAGTCAATGGTAAGGTTCAAGTTAGCCGATCTTGGGATGAAAGATTTCTCTGAGAAGATCACATTGCTGTCTACTTTGGCTCCAGTGTTGATTGAATCAAGGAAAAAGGATCCTTCATAGTTCCTGGAGAATTTCCTTTGGTCAAGGTTGAATTCTTTCTTGAGTTCTTCATCTTGAACAATGTTGCGGATGTCCTGCATGTGTGGGTCTGATGTTTCCATCAGGTTTGTCAGATGAGACCACACAAACGATCCAACTTGGTTAGACTTTTCTTTTTCTAACACTTGACGCACTTCAGACAAAACATTCTGGCTTGGACACTTCATCAAGGCAATATAAGCGTTGAGACGGAGCTCAGAATCTTCAGACTCATCACGGAATACTCCCATTATATCAGATCGCTGTACAAAGGAACGCAAATATATAAGATATTTATTGAGTTGCTTATTACAAGCGTATAGAACAATACAAGGGTCTTTGTATTTATTCTTTTTGAGAAATTCTTCCATGTTTTTAATTTCATTAACTGAATTCATTTTTTTCTAGCAGTGAAATCTCACTAGTAACAAAATTGACTTCAGAAATCATATTATATTATTTTTCTGGGGATTGATTGACATTGAAACATTGATATGTTCAAAATAACTGAGAAACGAAAATGGTTTTAACTTACCATAGCATCACATGGAACTCTGCGGAAAGCGTCCATGGCTGCAATTCTTATTTCTTCAGGGACATCTCGACGAGTGGAACAGCGGGTCAGATGAGACACAGCCACATGGGAATGACCAATGTTACCAAGTGCTCGAAGAGCAAAGACAATTCTCCTGGCATCACCGTTTTGGACATTGCAATCGTTGGTGAGTTCCATCAATTTTCCAATGAGAGCAGAGATTTCGGAATCTTTTCCACAATCAGGTCGTACATTGCAATAGCTGCTTGCCAGAGATGATACAGCGAGCAGGGTGTTTCCGGAGACATCAGGTTGGTCTAATAGAGGCTTAAAACAAACAAAATACATCGGAAATGATTATAAATATTATTTTCTCAGTTTCAATCATTAAGTAACCATAAAACACAAATGTACAAGTGGAAATTATCAACTGATGTTACTTCAACTGAAGTATACAATTCAATACACACACATGCACGCAAACACACACACACACACATATATATATAGTCTGTGGGATATTGAAATTTAGTGTGAATATCCGTCTTACCGTGGCGGCTGCAACCATTTCTTTTGTTGGATGGTGGACAAATGATAAAGACAAAAGCCACATTTCAGCTTCGCTGCCGGTGACGTGTTTCTTGGAGATAAGATCTTGGATCATGCCAACTGAAGCAGCAGTTCCTACCATTGGAATGGCATCGTGGAAATATTGCCTGTGAAATAAATGAAGGTAATTATATTTCCAGATGATGAATTTTAAATCGAAACTATCTTAACAATTGTAAAGAAATTGATGGTTCAGTGTCCACTTTTGGGAAGAGAGATATCTTTGTTAGCAATCCATCTATAATCCAGTTTTAAACTTGAGTCACGTAGCTGGGAGAAAAAACTTATCGTTTAAATAACGTCATCACGTTATTAACCTTTTTTACTAGAATTATTTGATCACTGCCCTTTCATCAAAGATATAAGTGAAACTAAAGCAAAAAGCACAATACATACTCAATGCGATCAGCTTTGGGAGCGCAGATTTTCTTTTGGTTGATTTTTCTGTGAATCTTTGAAAGGACATCTTGGTCAACTTGACGCATATGTTCAATCAGTTGATTAACCATTTCAGGAACCTCAGGGCGAATATCCTCAGCTGCTTTCTGGCAGAGTTCCTGCAATTTAGCCTCAATCTTTTCTTCTTTCTCTTGCTTGCTCACTTTGTCATGTTGGTGATGGAACAGCAACGTACTTTTCTGGTTGAATTGTCCTGCAAATTGCAATAGTGAAAATCAGATCTTCGTATTATACACTTTCGATAAAATCAAATCCATGATCTCTGTTCGATGCAGTCATGTACACTGCAGATTTAGGAACACATTTGTAAGTTATAATTTATAAACAAAAGGTAGTTACAACTTATTATTAAATCAAAAACAAAATCTGCTATTGTATATGAAGTTGTGAATCACAAATAGTTTAATAGTTTATGAATATCATCAATGAAATTCATCAACGACACCTTTAATTTATAGTCATCACCAGGAAAATCTTTCGATGAGTTCATGAATTGTTTAATTTATTTTCAATTCATCAAAAAAGATATTGACATACATAACTCAGCTTAGGAATAATTGATGTATGTAAGTAATTTTTTTTTAAAACTAATGTAAGAATAAATAACAACTGACCATTGGAAGAAGGTTTTGCCTTTCTCATATTGGAAAAGGTCAAAGTCTGTTCACTGGTTGTCATGGCACCGTTCTTTCCGTAAGAGAATGGTCTGAACACGTGTTCCTCTGAACATGTCGAACTTTGCAGGATATTAGAGCCGAGATCCAGTGTCTGTACACATTTATATTCACTCTTCATCAGAGGAAGAGATTTGACAAACTAGAAAAGAAAAACATAACAATTCCGATTAGTTTATTGCTCTGATGATTGAGAAAACCAACTGAAATTTACAAGAAAATACAAGAGGTGACAAAATACTCACTGAAGGCACATTATATCCAATTGATTGGACAGCCAGATGGTAACCTTCACGGTCGCTACATCCGAGCAGATTTTTAGTCTTTTCTACTCTCTCAGTTCGAGTGTCATTGCTTAAAACTTTGTATTCAGAAAGACAGGTACCAACAACGTCGGTCTGAAAGAAATATATTTTGCAATGTAATTATTCCATTTAAGTGTAAATTAGACTAATTCTTTTTTTACAGAATATTGTACTTTTTTTATTATAAAGTGTAAAATGAATGAAACAAACCTCAGTCAAATTCTGGTTGCGATCAAAGCTGTCCATCGAGTTTTGGAAAGCAGAGAGGATACCTCTTTTGATGTTCAGAGTCCATGTTGATTCTCCCTCCATTGCACAGATGTGATCAATGCGGCCATCTTGGAATGAGAACTTCAAGGGTTGCTTCATCATGGCTTCCTTGAAAGCCTGAGAATTCTGATCGTCTTCAGAATCTCGAAGAGAAGCATCCTTGATCTGGAAGGAAACATCAACATTTCAAGATTTAGACGGTGGTTAATCAAGCATTCAGTAACATGGAATTAACTGAAATAAGTAAATGTGAAATGAAGATAATTGTTATGAAGACCATGGAGAAATACGTAGGCAAGTACGTAGGTATTTCTATTGAAAGAATAAGCTGAAAGAGAAAGTCCTAATGAAAAATGATGAAAAAAACGAAGAAAAAGAGAGAGTGTATGGCTGAGAAGTAAAGAGAAGGAATATGGAGAATGAAAGACACGGAAAAATGCAATGAATTGTTGATCAAAAAGAATATTCAATTGAATTTTATTTCAGTCCCAAAGTAGAGACACAGTTACGCTGCAACAAACGAGAGTATATTGTCCCAGTGATGTGTGCATTCTGGGGAAAAAAAACTAAACATTTGTAGATATTTCGAATGATATTTGGTCGCAAATCATTGCACTTCTCTCAGGAGTAACGCTAAATAAAAGTTTATTAACAATGAAAGAAATTAATTCATTGATGTTTCTCAGTTGAAAAGAAGAAGCTTGTTTGAAAGCTTGATTTTTTTCAATAAGATCATTTCGAATTATTTGACTCACCCTCATGACAAGGTCGCATTTGGTGATAGGTTCAATTTCGACCTTGGCGTTCATGTTGATAGATGCTGAGTCTTCGGAGGCACCGTTCATTTTGGTTGTTGTTTTGGCATCGTAAGAGAATTCGTAGACGGTTCCAGGTTGGTAATCGAATTTGTGGTTGTCTGTAAATATAAGAGACGTTGAAGCCTTTTTGCCAGTTGAACTACAAAACACAATCCAAGTTATCGTTATTCGTGATTCGATTCAGAAAAAAGAGGTTTCTAAACTGCTGAAGATCTTACAAAACCTTCTGCAGGACCATGAAAGCCTGAAATTGTATAGTGCTCTTCCAGGCACTAAAATCCTGAGATTTTATAAAAGCTTCACCTGGTTTTAAAAGTGGCATTCTACGAGCTTTCCCTTGTCCCGTTCCTTTTTTTTTTTTTTTTTTGTCTCCTGATTCACAAATGGAGCCTTGGCTCTTGTGAATGAGACAATCACATATTTCCCACAGTTTTCAAAGTCAGCGTTCGAGCCCAATAAAACACCTGAATTCAAGACAGAAAAGCCCTCCCCATTTGGAAGTTTATGTGCAACATGAGGCAGTGTCAAAAAGCACTGTCTCTCACAGGTACATACGTATATACATAAATTTATCTTAAATACACACAACCAAACCACACACAACCAAACCACACACAACCAAACCACACACAAACATGCACATATATATATATGTATTTAGATATATATTATAGAAACACATACATATATATATATATATTATTGAAAATTTCAATTTTGGTTGTTGACTTCCTTCCATGGGAAAGTATGTAAATGGAGATTGCAAATTATACCAGTCTTTTCATCCACGCTTGAATTTTTCGATTTTAAGTCCAAATTGAACTAGAGTTGAAAAGAATATCTTCCTCGATGAATCAACTCTATTGTTGAATCCCAATTCCAAAGCTTGTTTCGAGATGTTTTCTCTGCTCGATGCCAGGAAACGAACTCATTTTGTTTTGTTTTTTTGACATGGATTCAAAAATGAACGATTGTCGTTAAGTTCGTCTTTAACGCGGCATTCAATTCCAATTCTAAGGTTCGAGGTCGAATGTTAGCATTGATGGGCCAAGCGTACATTATTAGGGTCCCCACGATTAAGTATTTAGCCATTATAGAAATCTAAACAAAATTGAAATATTCATAAACTCATGATGTTTAATTTAACATAAAGTCATTTATGGCCCAATTGTCCATCTCTATCTTACATGATAAATCCCAGAAATTGAAAAGCTAAAGGACATTGGAAATAAGAATTATTCTAAAGATATCTATTTTATATTGGCCCAATAAATCTTTAGGTTTTGTGCAGATGCACTGTTCACAAGTGCGGTTCTGTCCAATGTTGGAAGTGAATGATTGTCGTTTGATGAGGCATTCAACCCCTCATTACACGTACGCACGTGTCCCTCTATTAAACTTGACATTATGTCACAATCTGATATCGACGGAAGGCAAATATACATCTATAAGGATTCCACATAAACCATTGAATATCAGCGCCGAAACGAAAGTGAATCAGCGGAGATAATCAATCTGGATCTAAAGAGGAAGCCAATCAAAATAATATTCTCACCAGAACATTGTACTGCACATGTGTTGAGACTTCTCAACTTGCTCACTGGTCCTGGAAAAAATGAAAAAAAATATTAACTAGAATGTTGCATTCTAAATTCATCAGTTAAAGAAAATGAACATTCAAGGGAGACAACTTTGTATTGCACGAAGATGTGGAATTTTTCAAACTGATGCAGACCATATTTTTTGTATGCTTCCAGAATCATCAAATGAACTCTCAAGTGAACTTACTTGATGATGAATGTAGCAGTAAAAAAAAAATTATTTTGAATGCGTTGCGAAAATTTCTGCTTATATAAGGAAGACAATGTCAAAGCCAACCTTGGATAGATAGATAGATAGATAGATAGATAGATAGATAGATAGATAGATAGATAGATAGATAGATAGATAGATAGATAGATAGATAGATAGATAGATAGATAGATAGATAGAAAGATAGAAATGAACTAATTGAGATAAACAGATAGACAGGTCTGCTTGGTCATTGAATTGGAACCCTTACATGACCAATGTCTTTTGGCAGCAGATCGTGTTCGGATGATCAATTATGAAATGGAAAAGGGTAATTAATGAATAAATCAATCATATTGCCTTTTGTTAGATCACAAAACGTCCGAATTTTCAAAAGAAATTGTAAGTGCTGCAAGATAGAACTAATGGGCCAATTTTGTACAAACTTATTTGTAAATTGAGCTCCCGAGACACGCTCAAAAATCAAAAGAACAGTTTTTTTTAAAACATGACAAGGAATAAATGTTTAAAATTTCAGCATGCAAGTCAGAATCATTTGAGAACTGAAAAAAACTAATGTTGACACTTTTGATTAATTGTTTCCAATAGATAGATAGATAAATAGCTAGATATTTACCAATAGTTGACTGCATTCATGGAGAAAACCAAAACAACCCCCCCCCCCCAAGGTTTTTCAACGATTTTTTGGAGTATCAGGTGTGCTTATTAATATCAAAACCTACCACATTTTACCACTGGAATGCTATAATCTCCCCGATGGTGTTCAAGATCGCCGGTTTGTTGAAGGTGGATTCCAACTAACCAGGGAGTGACCCACACACTATGATCTCAGAACCATATTTTGTGACACAATATTATATATATATATATATATATATATATATATATATATATATATATATATATATATATATATATATATATATATATATATATATATATATATTCATATATATTCACCCTAGCTTCATTAACAGTACATAATGGGATCAGGTCCCCTACTCTGTTCGTTTTCAGCTTAGCATGCCTCTGGCCGAGGTGTTGGGCTTTCCCCATCTTGCAATTTCACCTATTGCTGGGAAGAGAAGAGATGAATTCATGCCTTTCTCGTGGAAATTAGAGCCAAGTGAGGTCAGATTGTCTAAGTCAGAGTGAGAAATTGATGAAATAATCCTTGCTTGCCGACTTCAATAATATATATATATATATATATATATATATATATATATATATATATATATATATATATATATATATATATATATGTCAGCTGATTTCTTTGTCCGAGCTGTTACTTGCTTGGTCATCTTTTCCCCTGATAAGAGAAAAAATGGCTCCGAAATATATGATATTTCCCTGCTATCATTGGACTTTTAGTCGAAACAACTCTGATGTTTAACTCGAAAATTTCAAAGCAATAAAATTGGGAGAAGTCTAAAATGCAGAAAAAAAACTTGTAGAATGAAAGTCAGTACATACCAGCTTCAGTGAAAACTAACAAAGTTGTTAGAATAAAAATTCCGAAAGTAGGCATCTTGATGTTGCCCATCGTTGGGAGGCCCTGGTTAATGACAATGTGCTAATCTCTGTTGGGCTTTTATACATGTATTTCACAATACATACGGGGCAAAAGTCGTTGTGTATTATTCAATATGTTTATTTTAATGTAAATAGTTATATTAAGATCGTTTTTTTTTCTCATAACGAAAAGAGGACACTATTTGGGTCACGCCGTTATGTAAGCAGAAAAAAAAGAGGTTTCAAAATTCGATGGTACCAAATATTGAATGTAAAACATGGTTACCAGTTTTCAAGCAAGATTTGCAAGTCAATTGCCACCCTTATAATTTACCGGGTGGAATAGATTTAAAAGTATATGAAGCGAAGGTGGACAATGTTATTAAACTGATTTTAAATTCCTTGCTTTTCCACTCGTTGGAAATGTTTTTATATTTTGGAGACTAAGAGGAACAAAAATTGTTATAGAGGCGTCTCTGTTTTTCGATTCTGTGTTTTTTATGTAATAATCAAAGATGGGAAAAGAAAACAAATGATTTTCGTATGCTACGTTAAATATTCAATGGAGTCTTTATTTAGGCTGGATGTAATGATGCCGAATGAAATGGGGCCTTGGGCATAGTTTACCGACCCAAGACTTACATGATTGATTCCACAGAAAACAGTCGCTGAAACTTTCGAATTATTGGGCTTATAGGCAGAAAATCCTACAAGACACAAAAAATCAAATACATAGCGATGTATCGACCAGTTAATCTTTCTTTTTTTCCCAGTCAGTTTACACCTGCTTTCAGTGGACCGGATACTAGAATATACCAATTTTCAATGTCTAGGTATTCATAGATACTAAATTGCAACATACAACCTTATATATATATATATATATATATATATATATATATATATATATATATATATATATATATATATATATATATATATGTTAAATTTCGATGTCCGACTGCCAATGAATCTTTTATTTCAACATTAAAAGCTGACTGGTTCCGTCAAGCGCTAAAAAAAAAACCAAGCATGGACGCAACCAGACACAAATCATGGGGCCAATTTAGCACAAATTGAACAGCCTAAAAACATTTTTGGAGATGACAAAAAAAAGTGTTTTATAGACACAATAAGTAGTCGATGTTCGATTGTTCAGCCCTATAGCAGCCTGTACACGCGACACAATATTTATCGACAGTTTTCAGTTGACTGTTTCTGACTAAAAACTTATCTACACATGTATGTTGCTTGGAAGAGAGGCAAAGCCCGAGAGAAAGAAAATTCTGCATTTGCCAGTGAACAAGTAATCCTTTCCTGAAAATGGCAAAACAATAGGACAAACCTTTCAATGAATATTGACATTTAATGTTACCAGATGTAACTAGGTATGTCACTGCTTCAGTCAACAATAGGGATCAATGAAATAACTGAATTTGACCCCATTAGTGTTAGGTACATGTAGCTTTTTCATGGCACCATGATTCTTATTTCTTTTTTATGTGGTTTAAAATCAGTTTATAAATATGACTGTGCTGACTGCCAAGATTAGGCCCTGCTGAGCCGATCTCAGAGTTTACTGAGCTATGAAATCTCAACTAACCCCCCAGTCTATGTTTTGCAATCATTTCTTGAGAATGGCAAAATTCACACTAGGCTGTACAAGACTCAACTAACCAAAAATTTAGACTCAAAACCTCGGCCTCTCTCTCTCTCTCCTCATGACTTAAAAAAAAAACAAGTGAGAAACATGTACATTCACACTTACAGTTCAAAATCTTCGAGTAATCTCTTCCAAGAGAATTATCTTGTAATTCTATTGACTTCACAGATATTTTGCATATTGCGTATGAACTTGAACGTTTTACCATTCTTATAGCTACTCCAACAAATTAATACTTACAAAATTGACGGTAGATGGATATCCAGGAGGTATTTGCAAAGACAAGTAACTGTATGATTGCGTATTATGCAATGAATTTCCTAAATCGGACTCATTTTGAATGTACGATCATTACTAAATATGAATATTGTAGCAATTGAGACTTTCATTATGAAAAATGATTCTCTGATAATGGACAATTAGATTCTAAGAAAGGTTCAAACCATTCATCCGAAGCTAGCCAATATAACATCGAAATTGATTTCAGTTGATGTAATAGAAAATGTTATAATGAAACAATGGCTTATAATAAACTATGTTTTAAAAGCACTTTGAGCACACAGGAAAAAATGTTGGTGTAGATACATGTAAAGCGTTAAAAAGAGTTCAGTCTTTTAAACATGCTGATGAAAACTGTTTTATCAACTTCCCATTTTAGCTCTGGGAAATGAAAAGAGATCAGTAACTCCCTGATAACTTGTTTATATATGCTTTTACAAAAGAAATAAGTTAGGAAAATATGCCTTAAAATCAATTAGGTTTACCAGAAAGTTATGACATTTTTCAGGGATCAAAGATAAAAAGGAGACAGGTTACAGGTTTAACAAAATAATCTCGATGTGATTGATTATAGTTCTACCAACGTTTAACAAAACCACTGACTCCCTTACAATAAAAATTGATATCCGTAACCTCGATAAACTCACTGAAAGCTTCTCATGCAGCGGCTTGATTTTTGAACCGTTTATTATTCATAACTTTACTGGGATGTTTGAAAAAGAATGAAAGCCTGTGGGAGAAAGTACATGAAAATAAGGAGGATGCGGTACAACTTCGATTCCCATATCCACTTTCCATCACATATCACAATCCGTTCAAGGAATGGATCATTTTGATTCCTCAGATGAATAGATCTCGTAACGTCAGTTTATCTGGTTTTCCGTCATGTGTAATCCATCAATCCATCTGAGTCCCCACTGCACGCAAAATGAACGGAACAAGGATTGATCCTTAGCTAAATACTTGGTTGATGCCTCGTACACTTTCAGATGCTCCCTTCCCAAATCTGTATTCATAACGAAAGATTGAACGAAAGCTCTTTTTGTTCATTCTACTGTTATGGGGGTCATATCTCCTTCTTATGAAAAGAAAGGCAATAGTAAATGTGATGACTTGTGAAGGAACATGTGCTATCCGTAAAATAGTATGTTTTACTCTGTTTGTATCGAACAAGATGCTTTGTTTGCCGACATGTGTCAAGGTAAAAAAAACACTAAAAATGTCAAAATGTGTTTCATCTGTTTTCGAGCCAATTTAGCAAGCTATATATGTTTGTATGTATGTATTCATCATGCGCATATATCATACTAATGGAGATAGGGGGCTGAAAATTTAACCATTTATTCCTCATTATCTACACAAAAAAAAACATCTTTTACTGTAGGCGGAAAGAAGGCTGATGTGATTCAGTTTCAGAAACAGAATCACATTGGCCTTCTGAAGACATATATGAAACCGGATCAGGCTTATTAAAAACCATTATACCTCAAAACCATAGCTAAAAAGTTCGGCTTTCCTTTTTTACACTTTTCTCAAATATATATATATATATATATATATATATATATATATATATATATATATATATATATATATATATATATATATATATATATATATATATATATATATATATATATATATATATATATATATATAGCCCAAGCCAGAGAACTGAATTAGATTTTGAGGTATTCTTGTCTACATCTCTTTAGCAGATATGAGTTTTGTCTGAATTTATTTGGTCTAAAATCACTTTGTTCTGCTGAAACTTCGCCTAGAGACACTTTTGCTTTCAAGCACTTTCGTCTACAAGCAACTGTCTAAAAACACATACCAAGGCTTATCTAATGGGGTTGCAGGCCCCTGATTTGTTGACAAGGATTTTTATCAGGGGATGCAAGATTTTGCAAAATAGGGGGGAAAATTTGCTGACAAAACGCAGAGATATAATAATCAATAAACAGTTTTGAAACAAAAAAAAAGCGAAAAAGATGCTTCGTCATCAGAGTTAAAATTAACCAGTGTTTTTTGAACAGTTCAAAGGCTGAATGATTCAGCACTTCAAGTTGCCTACCAGCTTTTTCATCGATCTTGACTCATTATCAACCTTCGTCTTAATTTTAGTTGTATTCATACAACTATCACTCTGCACAGTTTTGTTTCTCTGGCAACTAATAGAAAGTGCGATTGGAAATGGAGAATGAGCTTCGTTGAGAATCGAACTCACACATAAATCATATTATGAGTTGCCAAAATTACTCGTAAGAATATCAATTAAAAGATTATTTATCATAGAAAAGATTTAAAAAAGATGATTGTAAACTTAGTAAATATGAAATAGGTGCAGATTATTTGTGTAAAGATCTGTTTTTAATAACAAAAAGAATTTATAATAGATAGATTATTGATTTCTTTTTTTACCTACAACAAAACTATTGAAGTATTTTTGCACTTTTTCTTCGTTGTAAAACTGCAGTTCAACTTTTTAGGCATCCATATATTTTGAATATATCATCAACGGCGGATCGAGGATTTTGTGATGGGGGTGGGGAATTACAAAATATTCATTTTTACTCTCTCTGTCTAATTAAACAATGGATATGATATTTTTTGGTTTTTGGGATTAATTCAGGATTACTTCAGATTATTTGTGGATGCGTCGGTGGGGGGTTATTCAGAAAATTAATTTATCTGGATATTCGGTGAGAAAAATTAATTGTGCATTGCCTGAGCAGGTAGGGGTCTTAATCCCATGTCCCCCCTCTTTCTCCCCCCCCTCTCTCTCTCTCTCTCTCTCTCTCTCTCTCTCTCTCTCTCTCTCTCTCTCTCTCTCACTGAATTTGCATCTGATCATGTGGAATATTTTCTGCAAAAAGACAAAAAAAAAAGCAACAATATCCGACATGACCAGGTTTATCTTTACTTCGTTTCATTTTAATAAAAAATATGAACTCTCAACCATTAGTTTTAGATGAATATTTAATAAAATAGCCATCATTTTCACAACATGGGTATTAGTTTTATACGTTAAATAAAATGTGACCCAAATATTTGTTACAGGCTATTTAGGTTGAAATATCTTACTTATAATTCCCTTAAAACATAGGTCGAAGAATCTATTTATCAATATTATTCTCATTGATAGATGAAGTATAGAATATAGAATAAGGAGCGATTATTAATTTTGACTACTCGTTGTATGATTTATGTGTGTTCGATTCCTAATTGGGTTACTCGTCATGTCAGATCACGCCGTTTATTTGTTACTGAATTGGTAGTTGTATAATTACAGTAAACCATACCAAAATGAATTGATCCAGTAACGAACTGATGGATTCATCTTAACTGAATTCAGATTTACCTTATGAAGTCCAATGAATTCGACGAGTACATGAACTATAACAAACTTCCGGTATTTTCTGATTTCATGAGTTGAGACAACCACTAAAAAAGTCCCTTGCTAGATAGTATACTGGCGTTTCCTAAATCAATAACCGCGCTGAAAAGAATTAAGTCATGTTCATTAGATTATCTTTCATTTTCTACTTTTTACAAAACAATCAATGAATTCATTAAAAAAAAACTACAAAGCAAAAACAAATTTATCAATAACCATAATTTTACGCAAGACTTTTTTTTATATAATTCAATTTTGAAACAAAGCAAATTTAAGGCATAGGAAGTCTCTAGCGGCTTTGTATGTGCTATGCTTATCTACAATTTTATCTAAATCCATATTGCATGAACTTTGAATGAGATGAAATTGCAAATAAATGATGATAAAATGTGATAAAAATTTGATAGAATATTGAGATGAAGGTAAATATCAGTAAAAAGATTAATAATCATAATAATAGTTATAAAATGATTCAATGGGCTATTGATTTTTATGATGAATAATCATTTGGTGGACTGGATTGAATTTTGAATTCAAACTTAAGATTTTAAAAAGCTATATAACGTGAAAGCGATTTATTTTTGTAAATTAAAGAAGAAAATTATAAAATTGATATGGCGTCAATGCGATAATTCAAATTAGACAAAAATACTAGAAAAAATATGAAGTTGAAATTAAATTTAAAATCAAAAACGCTATCATTATTTCAATATGGCGGCATTTTTCGGCACAGTTACTGATACGGATAACGTTTGGGTGGATCAGATTAACTTTCATGTTCAAATTTGAATTTGGAAAAAAATTACGAAATTAGAATTAAAATCAGGAACTCTGTGTCCTCAAATCAATATAATTGGATTTTTTAGGATGATTATTGTTCCAGCTAACATCGGTGTAATATTTTGGGTGGGATTTTTCTCGTCTTTGTCCAACCGACCTAATCGAAAAGTACCGAACTATCTTCTTATTTATCTCAGGAAGATGAGGTAGAAAATGCTTTTAGATTTACTGAAAGATGTTCGTTAAATGCAGCGAACCACCGAACCTACTTTTTATTCGCCGAACGAGGTGCTACAATCGGGTATAACGAACTTTCGGCTTTAACAGCAACCTCCTCCCAGATGGTTTGTAATAGCAAAAGTTCACTGTACAACTAAAAAATCAAGACGAAGTTAAACTAGTAGTCAAAATAGATTTTATTTAAAAGCTGACTTTTAGAAATATCGAATCGTCCTTTCTATGAAATGTTAAAACACCTGTTAATTCGCAACACTTGTTTCTTTTTTTTTGTTTCTTGAAAGTTTGTTGACTATTGTGTCTCATAGATAGTTGCAGGGCCGTACCATACTGCCAGCAAATTTATTCCTTTATCTCACAAAATCGCTAAAAATGCCTCTCCTTATTCAACAAATGTTATTGTATCGGAAAATTAAAGTCCTACACTGCAATATGATAATCGTCGACAAATAAGAAGAAAAGTTGACGAAAATGCGTTTATATCAAAGTGCCTATAGACGAAAGTGCTTATAGACTAAAGTGATTTTGGACCGAAGTGATTCAGAAAAAAATGATATTTGCTAAAGTGTTGTAGACGAAAGTAGATAGGTATATGTATACATATATATAAACATATGCACGCACACACATACATGCATACAAATAGGTATACATGCAAATATATTCAAACATACATTCACACACATACATAGATATATATATGTATATATATATATATATATATATATATATATATACATATATATATACAAAAACGTGCATTCATATACAAATATATACATACATATATATATATACAGAAATATACATGTATATATATAAATATATATATATACACACACACACACACACACATATATATATATATATATATATATATATATATATATATATATATATATATATATACGTAGTATGTCAATAAATTCGTTGCCAAATGATTAAAAAGGTATTCATTTACACAATGTCCCTCTTTGTCAATGCACTTAATCCACCATGTAGATAGATTGACATTTTGATGGAAAATGTATGCATACAAAGAGAGAGGAGATTTATTTTCGCTTCACAGATAGATAGATAGATAGATAGATAGATAGATAGATAGATAGATAGATAGATAGATAGATAGATAGCAACAGATTCAGATAGATAGATAGATAGATAAATAGATAATGATATGATTCTTTGGAAATTCAATCCCCACGGCTAAAAATAATGGTTAACTTTCGCAACAATTTCAGATCAAAGAATGTTTGGGGTAAAATTTCCTAACTGGAACTTATTTGACAAATTCACAATTAGAAACCTCTTCATGCACTCACGCACACAGACACACAAAAACACAGTGTCTCATTCCATACATACGGCCCTATACACAAGCATATATACAGTGTGTGAGGAAATACTTTGTATTTGTTTGGGGGAGCAAAGCACGTTAAAAAATGTGCTGCAAAATTGTTTCGATTTGCTTACGTGCATGAAACAATCGAAATTTGGTCAGTTAAAAATGGAGACGCTATCCTAGTAAATAACCTTATTCAGAGCAAAAATCAGGACTTTCTCTCTCTCTCTCTCTCTCTCTCTCTCTCTCTCTCTCTCTCTCTCTCTCTCTCTCTCTCTCTCTCAACCCTTATTTTCTGCGTGTGTGTGTTAGATTTTGCTCGGCTAAAATAAGACAGAATTGACGTTCAATCATAGGGATTTGATATTTTGAGCATTTAACTTTTTCAAGGTGTGAGTAGAATCCTATGGAAAATTTAGAGAAATAATGAATGAACGACGGTGGCAGTTGGATCGCTTGTCAAGGCTTGGAAGAAAGAGAGTCAATAAAATCAATAAAAGTCAAATCTGTGAAAGACGGACAGTCTTTCAAATCAATTAAAGTCAGACGGTCCTTTAAATCAATCAAAATCAGGAGGGCTTTTAAATCAATTGAGACAGTCCTTCACAGCAATCAAAGTCATGCAGACTTTCAAATCAAATTAAGTCAGACAGTCATTCAGATAAACAAAAGCCGCAAAGTCTCTCAAATTGAAAAAAAAATCGGGCAGTCCACCAAATCAACGAAAGTCAGGCAGTCTTACAAATTTAAAAGAGTCGGGCAATCTTCCAAATCGATAACAGTCAGTCAATCCTTCAAATCAATTAAAGTCAGACAGTCCTTTGAATCAACAAAAATCAGACAGGCTTTTATATCAATTAAGATCAGACAGGCTTTTAAATCAATTAAAGTCAGTCAGTTAGTCAGTCAGTCAGTCCTTCAAATCAATTAAAGCTAGGCAGTCCTTTGAATCAACAAAAATCAGACAGGCTTTTATATCAATTAAGATCAGACAGGCTTTTAAATTAATTAAAGTCAGTCAGTTAGTCAGTCAGTCAGTCCTTCAAATCAATTAAAGCTAGGCAGTCCTTTGAATTAATCAAAATCAGATAGGCTTTTATATCAATTAAGATCAGACAGGCTTTTAAATTAATTAAAGTCAGTCAGTTAGTCAGTCAGTCAGTCCTTCAAATCAATTAAAGCTAGGCAGTCCTTTGAATTAATCAAAATCAGATAGGCTTTTATATCAATTAAAGTCAGGCAGTCCTTTGAACCAATTATGTCAAACAGTTGATCAAATAAATCATAGTCAGGCAGACTTTAAAACCAATGGAAAACATAAGAATTTTAAGTGACTAAAAAAGTTTCAAAAGCAAATAACACAGAATCTCTTGCTAAAATCTTTTAAAGAAATGTTGTTATTTATATTTATTCTTTTTCTTCCAGTCATAAAGTTGGAAAATAGAATTGAATTCAAGTTTTCAAATAAAACATTTTCCTTCATTTCAGCGTTGATTTCTCATTTGCAAATGTCATGCTTATTTGTGAGGAAGAATCTCTCTGTCTTTCTAAAAACTTTTTAGATTTCATTACGTTTTTTAAAATATTAGACCTACGTCTGTGGATATGGTTTAATAAATGCGAGAATTTTTTTTATGCAATAAAGCCTTCAATGCAGAGTTGAAAACGGTCCCTTCTAATGAATAACAATGAAAAAATTGCACCAATAGTATTTTTCGATGATTTTGAATACAGAGTTTAATTTTCACTTTCAACACCCGTCAATATAGCGGAATTGAACTCATTTTTATGAAAAGAGTATTGAATGAAAAACATCGTAGATCCTGTTTTGAATTGTTCAAGAGTATTTTTATAACTAAAATCATGCTATTTCTCAGCAGTTAAAAGCAAAATTTAAAGTAGGTATTTAAATTATTGCAATACCAGTGGTATATCTTGGAGTATGTGAGGCGAAGGGCTATTTGAAAATGCTCCCTCGACCAAAAATGCTGGGGGCTCAAAAGCTTTATAAATAGTGGTACACTTATTGCATTTCTACTGATATTATACGATAACAAGGATGTATTCGTGCATAGATGAATTGCATAAATAATAATTCAACCTTTGGGGTTGTCTTCTCCAATTAAGTGATACTGCTTGTTTGATAATTTTCCTATTACATCTAAATGCTGAAATTGACCCCACGAGAAGCCAACCCTGGACCCCAAAACTGTTGCTATATCGCTGTGCAATACGCTTTAAGATTCAAAGTAGAAAGTTCGTGGATGTACCAACTTTTTAGCTTTCATGACATGGTGACCCATATAAGAGTCACTGATCTGAATATAACTATTATAACTATTTACATTGAAATAAATATATTGATCAATACCCAACGACTTTTGCCCTGTTTGTATTGTTGGATGTAAGTATAAAAAGTCAACATGGATCAATTCTCTCATAAACCGGGGCCTCCCCGAAGTTTCTCTTTACAATGATGGGCAGCAGCAAGATGCCTTCTTTCGGAATTATTATTCTAACAACTTTGTTAGTTTTCACTGAAGCTGGTATGTACCGACTTCCATTCAACAATTCTCTGATATTTTTTTTCAGCATTTTACGCTTTTCCCAATTTCTTCTGACATTTTCGAGTTTGTTTGAGAAATTTAACATCATCAAAGTCCTTTCGACTTGATGTTCAATGAAGTCAGAAAACGCTAAATGTAGACAGTTCTTTCTTTCCACAAGTTTCAAATCTGTCAATTCCCTAGTCGTTTTCTGGTGAATTTTTCCAAAGAAAAGTTTTTTCAGTTGGTTTTCTTCAGCTGAGAGTCTGGTTTATTGACAATATTTCGCTTTCACTTATTCACAAAAGAGGGAAGTCTGAAAACAAAGCTATCGACGGATATTGTGATACTTCCATAACAGAAAACTGATAGAGTAAATTATTTGGAATTTGTTCATGCTTAACATTGATTCCAAATGAAAAGAGCTTTTCTGTCTATACCTGGATACCAACACCAATAGCAAGTGCTTTTTTGAAATACATTTTGTTCATATCTATCTATCTATCTATCTGTCTATCTATCTCATTGTTTATATCTATCTATCAATATAGCTATCTATTAGAAACCATTGGCCAAAACTGTCACCCAAAGTGTAAACAGGGGTTTCTCTCAGTTTTTTAGCAGGTCTGTCTGTCTGACTGGCTATGTATGTATCACGTATACAGGCTGCACATATGTAACATGAGGACAGAAAAATTGAACACTCACTCCTTATTATGTCTACAAAAACGTTATTTTTGTTTGATTTTAAATCAATCCCATAAAGTAGGTTTTTCAGTAAGGGAATGAATTTGCAATATAGGTTTATGATAAATTTGTGTCCGTCTGTTTTCTTTTTGTTTTTTTTAATTAAAACTTTTTTTTAGTGATCACTGCCCCAAGCCCCAAAAAGCAACAGACGTAACTTCTCTATCGATCACCCCTTTCTCCAATTATTGAATTGATTGCCCCCAACAATGCAGTTGCCGTGCCTGTTGAGTGACTAACCAGAATTTATTCTGATTATACCTATCTATCCGTTCATATCTATCTATCTATCTATCCATCTATCTATTCATATATATACATATATTAATCCATATCTCTCATTGTGTCAGTTTTATCCTCCCTATATCAGTCTGTTCATATCTATTTATCCATCTAATCTATCAATCAATCTACTCATCCATCATCATCCATCATCCATCTCGGTCAGTTCATATCTATCAGTCTATCTATCTATCTATCTATCTATCTATCAAACGTTGGTTTTGAATTTTTCTTTACCAAATCTAAGTTGAAATCAAAACAAAGAATTTCTGCCATGCATTCAAAATGGAGAATTTTCTCTTCTGTTTATTTACACTTAAGAAAATCCATATGGAGTTCAACTGATGATTCTGGAAACTGGCCTGCGTCATTTTTACAATTTTACATCTAAGAACCCTACAAAATTGTCTCCCTTGAACCTCTCTTTCTTGAATCATTTCACTTCATGAATTTTGAATGCGACGTTTTCGCTAAAACATTTAATAGAATAAATTTTTTTTTTCATTTCTTTCAGGACCAGTGAATAAGTTAAAAACTCCCAGCACTTGTGCAGTACAATGTCCAGGTAAGGAAAATATATCAGTTGGCTTTCACTTTAGATCTAGAATAGCTATCTCCCTTGATTAAACTTCGTTTCAGCTCTGTACAAGAGTGGAATGTGACTCATGGTTGAGTTTACTATTAGGACGGTGGGTACGCTTGTACTCGTAAAATGGGCTTCAATGCCTCAATCATTCTCTTTCCACAACGAACAAGGTCTTATTAAAGACAGTGTAAACAGTACAGCTGTACTGAACCCAAATATCTTGGGAGTCTATTTAAAATGTATTTTTTAACATTTCTGATTTTCAATGTTCGTCAGCGTTTCAATTTGTCTTAGGATCTATTATGTTACATATATAGATAATTGATCTATGAAGTACTTCGCCTTAAATCAAAGATCCTGAGTTCAAGGATATTTCATTTTTTTTAAATTTCATTATTGAAAAATTGAAAAATTACGAGGGCTTGTATAATAAAATAAGAATCTTTGTTGCCATTATATTGTGTTGCGCCAATCTTTCGAGTAGGAAGGGATTGCAAGTCATAACCTTTTATTGGGCTCGAAAACTGATCTCTGGCAACAGTGGGAATTATGTTAAGTGTCTCAGCTACGCGATACAGGCCTTTGTTTATTAATCAGAAGAACAAGATTGAAAAGAAATTGAGAATGAGGCTGAAGAAAAAAGTGTCAGTCATTTAGGATTTTTTGACGACACGTCGATTAAAATGTCTTGCCTAAAATAAGGTCAGCTTTAGCGGGACCATCCTCCACAATTCACAATCTATTCGGAATCAGTAGATCTTTTCAGTTCAGCCTTGAGAAAGGGAGAAAATACTGCTTTTAGGAACTAGAAAAAAGTTTCTTACAATTTCAGGCTTTTAGGGGCCAAAGAAGCTTGATCAAATTTCAGACTTTTACGGGCCCAGAGAAGCTTTATACAATTCAAATTCTAAATCAAATTACGTGTAACCATGTCTTGAATTGTGCTCTATAGTTCAACAGACAAATAGGCTTCAACGTCTCTTATATTTACAGACAACCACAAATTCGATTACCAACCTGGAACCGTCTACGAATTCTCTTACGATGCCAAAACAACAACCAAAATGAACGGTGCCTCCGAAGACTCAGCATCTATCACCATGAACGCCAAGGTCGAAATTGAACCTATCACCAAATGCGACCTTGTCATGAGGGTGAGTCAAAATAATTCAAAATGATCTTATTGAAAAAATCATGCTTTCAAACAAGCTTCTTATCAAATAAGAAACATCAATGAATTCAATTTTTCTCATTGTTAATAAAATTTTATTTAGCGTTACTCCTGAGAGAAGTGCAATGATTTGCGACCAAATATCATTTGAAATATCTACAAATGTTTAGTTCTTTTCCCCAGAATGCACAGATCACTGGGACAATATACTCTCGTTTGTTGCAGCGTGACTGTGTCTCTACTTTGGGACTGAAATAAAATTCAATTGAATTTTCTTTTTGATCAACAATTCATTGCATTTTTCCGTGTCTTTCATTCTCCATATTCCTTCTCTTTACTTCTCAGCCATACACTCTCTCTTTTTCTTCGTTATTTTCATCATTTTTCATTAGGACTTTCTCTTTCAGCTTATTCTTTCAATAGAAATACCTACGTACTTGCCTACGTATTTCTCCATGGTCTTCATAACAATTATCTTCATTTCACATTTACTTATTTCAGTTAATTCCATGTTACTGAATGCTTGATTAACCACCGTCTAAATCTTGAAATGTTGATGTTTCCTTCCAGATCAAGGATGCTTCTCTTCGAGATTCTGAAGACGATCAGAATTCTCAGGCTTTCAAGGAAGCCATGATGAAGCAACCCTTGAAGTTCTCATTCCAAGATGGCCGCATTGATCACATCTGTGCAATGGAGGGAGAATCAACATGGACTCTGAACATCAAAAGAGGTATCCTCTCTGCTTTCCAAAACTCGATGGACAGCTTTGATCGCAACCAGAATTTGACTGAGGTGCGTTTTAAACATTCTATTTCAAACTAATTTTATTACATTACAAAAATGAAATACTTTACGAAACAAAAAATGAATCAGTTAGTTCTAATAAACTACTGTCTTTCCGTTGCAGACTGACGTTGTCGGTGCTTGTGATTCTGAATACAAAATACTGGATGAAGGACGTAAAACAATGATTGTGAAGAAAACAAAGAATCTGCTCGGATGTAGCGACCGTGAAGGTTACCGTTTCGCAATCCAATCCATTGGATATAATGTGCCTTTAGTGAGTATTTTGCCATCTTTCATATTTTTCAGTAAATTCCAGTTAGTTTTCTCAATCATCACAGAGCAATAAACTAATCGGAATTGCTATGTTTTTCTTTTCTAGTTTGTCAAATCTCTTCCTCTGATAAAGAGTGAATATAAATGTACACAGACACTGGATCTCGGCTCTAATATCCTGCAAAGTTCAACATGTTCAGAGGAACACGTGTTCCGACCATTCTCTTACGGAAAGAACGGTGCCATGACAACCAGTGAACAGACATTGACCTTCATCAATAAGAGAAGGGCAGAAGATTCTTCCAATGGTTAGTTGTTATTCATTCTTAAAAGAGTTTTCTGAATATCTTACATACATCAAAAATTAATGAGAATATCTATTTCCTACGTTGAATTGCGTAAATCGCTCTTTTGATAGATTTATGATAAATTAAATAATTAATAAACTCCCTGATGCAATATCTCTGGTGATAACTATAATCTGAATTTTTCTGATGATAATGTGAGTTAATACATTTTAAATCATTGTGGGTTTCATATTTCAGAAATATAATTGAACATTTTATATTTGATATAAATATTTAAATATTTATTAAATGATTTCTGTTTAAAAACAAAATTTGCAATTTTGTTCATAAATTTAGAGTATACATGACTGCATTGAAGAAATTGTCGGTTTGATTCTATTGGACGTGAACAATACGAGAGTTTCATTTTCACTATCGCCATTTGCAGAACAATTCAACCAGAGAAGTACATTGCTGTTCCATCACCAACATAACACAGAGAGTAAGCAAGAGAAAGAAGAAAAGATTGAGGCTAAATTGCAGGAACTCTGCCAGAAAGCAGCTGAGGATATTCGCCCTGAGGTTCCTGAAATGGTTAATCAACTGATTGAGCATATGCGTCAAGTCGACAGAGATGTTCTTTCAAAGGTTTACAAGAAAATCAACCAAAAGAAAATCTGTGCCCCCAAAGCTGATAACATCAAGTATGTATTTCGCTTTTTTACTTTAGTTTCGCATCTGTCTTTGATAAGCTTGATGGAATCTACAAATGTTTATGAAAGATTGGAAAAATACAAGCTTTTAAAGTGAATTTTCTCTCCCATTCAAAAAAGTCCGGCTATGGGACATAATTTTTTTAACTGATTTAACAGCTTATAGAGATGATACTGATCTTTTTTCAAAAGACGAAAAAACAAAAGCATACAATTGAAAATCAAATGGTTTCCATTCATGATCCATTAGTTTTATATATTGTATCAAAACACGAATACATTTTTCCATTCTATAGGCAATATTTCCACGATGCCATTCCAATGGTAGGAACTGCTGCTTCAGTTGGCATGATCCAAGATCTCATCTCCAAGAAACACGTCACCGGCAGCGAAGCTGAAATGTGGCTTTTGTCTTTATCATTTGTTCATCATCCAACAAGAGAGATGGTTGCAGCTGCCTCGGTAAGTTAACTATACATATATTCATAATTATGTTCATTAATCGAAGTAACATTACATAATTATTTCTCCAAATTGTACATGTTTTCTGAGAGATTAGCTGTTCAAACTGAGAAATTAATATTCATATACACTCATTCCGACCCATTTCGTTTATTTTTAGCCTTTGTTAGGTGAACCTGATGTCTCCGGAAACACTCTGCTCGCTGTATCATCTCTGGCAAGCAGTTATTGCAATGTACGACCTGATTGTGGAAAAGATTCCGAAATCTCTGCTCTCATTGGGAAATTGATGGAACTCACCAACGATTGCAATGTCCAAAACGGTGATGCTAGGAGAATTGTCTTTGCTCTTCGAGCACTTGGCAACATTGGTCATTCCCATGTGGCTGTGTCTCATCTGACCCGCTGTTCCACTCGTCGAGATGTCCCTGAAGAAATAAGAATTGCAGCCATGGACGCTTTCCGCAGAGTTCCATGTGATGCTATGGTAAGTTAAAACCATTTTCGTTTCTCGGTCTTTTAAACATACTGCAATGTTTATCTAATTTCAGGAAAACAATATGATACCTAAAGTCAAGTTTCTATCAATGCAAATCTTAAATTAATTCTTCAGGGATTTCATTGCCAGTACAAATGAATTTAGTTATAGAAATCAAATGATAAAAATTAAGAAATAAGATTTATATGAATATACATGCTTTATTCCTATCCATGAACTAAGCAGCTGAATAAATAACGTTTATGTTTTTGTTATCTTGTACAGCGATCTGATTTGATGGGAGTATTCCGTGATGAGTCTGAAGATTCTGAGCTTCGTCTCAATGCTTACATTGCCCTGATGAAGTGTCCAAGCCAGAATGTTTTGTCTGAAGTGCGTCAAGTGTTAGAAAAAGAAAAGTCTAACCAAGTTGGATCGTTTGTGTGGTCTCATCTGACAAACCTGATGGAAACATCAGACCCACACATGCAGGACATCCGCAACATCATTCAAGATGAAGAACTCAAGAAAGAATTCAACCTTGACCAAAGGAAATTCTCCAGGAACTATGAAGGATCCTTTTTCCTTGATTCAATCAACACTGGAGCCAAAGTAGACAGCAATGTGATCTTCTCAGAGAAATCTTTCATCCCAAGATCGGCTAACTTGAACCTTACCATTGACTTATTTGGTCATGCCATCAACTTCCTGGAGTTTGGGGGTCGAGTCCAGGGCATGGAGAGAATCCTGGAAAACTTTTTTGGACCAACTGGGCTTAAAGAACCAAAAAAGAAAACACCAACCTTAATAGATGTAAGTAAGAGATTGTCATTAAATACCTCTCCTACCCAGAAACACATGAAGAATATTTCCATATTCAAACATTTAAAAAATGGTTTTATTTCAAAGTGTTGACTACTGTCTATAAATCCGACCTGGATGATGTGTGAGTTCCTTGTGACATCCCTTTGAATCTAAGAATAAACAACTTATGGGATACTGCGATGTTTAAGAAGAAAGTCTGAATTGGATAAAATTACAAAAATAATTCAAGTGTCAGAAAGAAATAGTTTGAGAAATCCAATAGAAATCCAATACATTAGAATCTATTTTTGATAAACATGCAATTTACCCTCCTTAAAATGATGTTTTCTTCCTCAGGGGAGGATCTCATTGTGCTTTTAAGTAGTTTTTTTACGGGATGGAGTTGCTAGCCCTGGGACTGCCTTACAGGACTGAAGGGCCCTAGTGACCTGAAATTCACCCATAGCTGAGGGATTCATGCTTCTTTAGGGGCACTTGAGTGAAATGAATATAAATTATGAAGTAATACAGAAGGGAGTCAGAAATAATCAACTTTGAGAAAACCAAGAGAGAAATAATCTTAGAATCTTTGACCATTCAGCCACTCAATGCCCTCTAATAATTTGACCTTCTTGAAAGATTTTTTCAATTAATTTGGAGAATGTTTGCCAAGAGAGAGAGGAAAGATTTAAATAAACTTTGACCCTTTGTCGCATAAAAAACAAAATATGGATCTGATTTATTTTCCTTCTTTTTCTAGTTTGATAAAAGTATGGATCAGCTCCGTGCTTCTGCCTTCCTGAGAGTGTTTGGAAACGAGCTTCGTTATTGGGATGACAAATCCTTGAATGAATTGCAGTCTTCCCTGCGTAAACTGATGAATATGCAAGCCTTGTCATTCAGCAAATCTATGCAGCTTCTTGATAGCCGAATGATTATTCCAACCTGTGTCGGTTTGCCCCTCAGTCTCACCATGTCTGCAACTGGAAGTATTTCCCTTGATGCTAAGGCCTCTTTCCAACGATCTGAACTAAATGTCGACATCAAACCAAGGTAAATTACTTATTCCATACGATTTCTCAAGATCGAAATTAATGAGGTTTTTTTTCCGAATCTCCCTGTCAAATAATGGTGAATGTCAAGCAAAATCATATAATTTGGTATTAGTCATCTGTATCGTATTTTGTCATTTACAGTGCTTCAGTCCAAGTGAAAGGCGAGATGTCTGTGGATGCCCATGTGTCTAGAGCTGGCCTGAAGATGGTTACAGTTGCCCACACAAGCACCGGAGCCACACTGGATATTCGTAACAACAAATTTGACTTGCAGATCCCTAAAAAGAAGATGGAAATTTTCAACCTCAAGTAAGTTCACTCTGGAATGATTTACCTTTCGTCAATTTTGCTTTTCTTTGAATTTCAAGTTTTACTCTTTAAATAGCCATTCGGATTAACCATGAACTGTTTTTTTTTATCCTTACAAGGACTGATTTTTACATCATCCATCGAAACACTGAGAAGAAGCAGAAAATGATCGTTGATAATGTCCAGAAACACGAGGTTTGCACAGGCAATTTGATGAAGCAAGTAACAGGCCTTACTTTCTGCCAAATCATCAAGTTCCCAAATGCTTCTCTTCACAACGAGGCTCCATTCTTTCCATTCACTGGTCCAGTTGTCTACGATCTTTATATGATGAATGAAGACGCTCCCAATGGATACCAAATCGAAGGATTCACCAAAGTAAGACAAATTCTTCCGGAAACTTCTTTTTGTAACACTTATTTTGAGAACCAAATATTCCGTTACTTTTTACTTCTTCCGGTTTGACCTATAAGATTAACTTCATCATTGTCTTTTTTATCATTCAAGCAATCACCGTACTCCTTCTACATTGACACTCCAAATTCCAAAGTTTCTCGGAGAATTGCTCTTGATACCGTCATGAAAAGCAAAAATGAAGCCCGAATTACCATCAAAGCACCATGGAAAAACATCAAACTTGAAGGTCTGTTCTTTCATCTTTGAAAATCTGAAGTAATTTTCATCAAGTGATTCAGAAAAATAAATCAAAAGAAACTTCATCTAGTAAAACGTATGTGACAATATGACAGCTATGAAAGCTATTTTCAAATAATATCATGCAATTTAAATCTCTGAGGAGCAGTTTTTATGTATTTTTTGCAAATATTAGATTTTTTTATAATTTAATAAAAGATTTAAGATGTTTGATGATCAAAATAAATGTCAAATACTGTCACAGTAAAAAGTAAAGTTTTAGTGATCCTCACATGATTGTGTTGGCATACTTTTCGATAATAAACAGTGAATATTTTGATGTGTCATCGCTGTAATCTTAACAAGGTTATTGTTTCATGAAATTCAAAATTTCAAAAGTTACAACAATTTCAATTGACCACAACACTTTTTAAAACAGGTACAGTCGTCAATGTGGACGAAATGAAGAAACTTACCGCAAAATTGTCTCTCAATGAACGCACGGATTACACCTTCAATGCTGAGCTTGGCATGAAAAATACGAATGGTTTGTTGAGCATCACACCCACATTTGAGATCACCGTTCCACAGAAGAAAATGAAGTATGAAGGAAAGATCGAAGTGAGACCAATGAAAACCTTGATGATCGATATGTCTGCCATGGGATTTATTGCCAACGATATCAATTTGAAAGGTAAGCAAACATTTGCGTACGCTCGAATTAACTAAGGGAGATGATCCTTAACTTTACTTGGAATTATCTAAATATGTATATTTATTAACGTTATTACTTTATATTCAATTTTCCACCCATTCTATTCAACGGAAACCGTTGGGTACATATAAACATCATTTTATAAGTGATTTTTTTAGTTTCCCCACTGCAAAAATATCTTTCCTGAAACTTTTTTCTTTCTATTCAGTGTCCGGTGAAATTATTCCTAAGGAAATTGGTCTCACCACTCAACTGAGGATTGGAAAAGAAGAATATTATATTTCCAGTCGTTTGGGCAAATTGGTGTCGAAATCTGGATTCAAATACACACCATCTCTGAAGATTACGATTCCCAATGAAGACCTTGTTGAATTCACCAGCGAAATTCTTTACGAGGCTAACAAGAAAATGAGTTTTGACTTCAAACTCAACAAAGTCCTTCCCAAGACAGTTGCTATGAATGGTAAGAATCCAAGTAATAAGCATAAAACAAATTTGCCATCACATTCTATACTTGAACAACCGCAGTATCAAAATTTGAAGTCGCTTAAAAAAATTCCATCGGAGAATAAATATGATCTGATAAATCATATTTGAGTTCCCACTGGAAAGTACCTAGAAGAGTCAAAAACCTCTTGAAGTATATAGAATCTGGAGAATCTAGATGTTATCAAAACCATCAAAATGAGCCCCCCGCCTCCCCGCCAAGAAAAGTGAAAAAATAGTTTTTTCTAAAAGTCAATAAAAGTTGGAGTTTTTTTATCGATTGCGTATTTCGTTTCCAAAAAAGTCTAGGACCCTTCACCACCTGTGGTGTTTACGGTTGTTCAATCTCACGAATCATTTGTGAACCCCTCCAGTGGTGGGTAATTCATTGGAATATAAGACTTGTTTCCACAGAGAATCCATGCCTAACTGGTAAATACTTTTTGAATCAATCGAACTATTCATAGAAAAGTGTGTTCAAACCTCAACTTCAAAACTTTATTAAAAAAAACTGTCAAAAGTTTCATCTCTTTTCTTCAATCCTTTTTGAGACTGCTGGATGGATATATATATATATATATATATATATATATATATATATATATATATATATATGTATATATATATATATATATATATATATATATATATATATATATATCGTGGTTTCTATGACTGCTGAGATATACATGTCCCGTATACCTCTTTTAGAAGTCTACGTGGACGTATGAGTCATGGAAATATAGTAAAAGAGATTTTCTTGTTTTTACAATCGCAGACAATGATATCCTCATATCTTCATAATATAGAATCCACTGAGGAATTACTTTGCTTTACTTAATTGATCAGGGAAGACGTGTTTTTGGAGGGATCAGTGGTTCATCTGACAAGTGATTAATGTCTATATGATTCCCAGCATTGCCTACTTTCTACAGAACTTCATAATGACTTTGCACCAGCAAATTAGAAATTTTCACCCTTAAATTTGTTAATTGATATGTAATTTACTTGCTAAAGCAACTGGAGATATTTTTATTTTTTTAGAGCTGATTCATTTATTAAATTAAAAACTATTATTTCACGCATGATTTTCCAGCCATTGTCCTCCTGAACGCTGGTAAGACGAAGACAAAACACATTCTCAGAATATTATTCAAATCGCCCCGTGGGACCTTCAGAATCAACGGAGACATGGACAACCAAAAAACTGGAATAACAAGTAGAGTTATCGGAAGCTACAATTTTGGAGCCAAATGTTCAGATCATCTCACTCTGTCAAGCAAAATCCGTGATCTCAGTGTCAAGTCAATGCGTTACATGGGCAATATGTAAGTAATATCTTCCTCTATTAAACGCAAACGTTTCCCACCGAAATTCGATAACTAATCATAAATTAGATCAAAGGATCTAATGATGTTTTTAAGCAAGCATCTGTATAGTAACAAAAGTCATTGAATAAGCACAGAACATTTGAATGAAATTAGAAAACTCAAATACATTTGGTGAATTGTCTTTTCAGTGCATTGACAAGCAAAAAACAACAATTCTTGAACTTCAATTTGAAGGGTCAATTGGCCAAGGCTATCAACCACCTGGAAACGAAATTTGATCTTCATTATGGAAATCCTAAAATCAAAACCAACAACCTTAAATTTGCTTGTGTGCTCAACAGAACCCTCAAGCCACTCAGTCACACCTACGATTACACCATGTCAATTCAGCACCCAGGACAGGTAATATTACCATCATATCTTCATTAACAATATCTTAATTCTATGACTTTAATTTTCACTAGACAAATATACACCGAAAAGCCAAGAATATGGTCTAATTCAATGGGAAATGAAAGTACATTTGAATTAATCCATAAAAAGAAAATATATGTTTTACAGTGATTTTGTTAATTATAAGTTTCCTTTTTTTTTTAAATGCAGTATACTATCCAGAATCTTAATTAAATTATGCAAAGACCCAAAATATTAAAGAAAACAAAAACATCAACTTTTACATTATGTATAATGTTTATTTTTATTTTTTATTTCTTTTTAGAAAATTGACTACAGAATAGAAATCCATCAACTACAATCCGCCACATGGCCTTTCAAAAAGTTCGAAAATACAATGACAGTCCAGTCAGCATCGGAAAACGTTCTGAAGACAAGCCTTTCTTATAACAATGGAAAAGAGAAAGGATTACCATGTTATAAGGTTGAAGCATCCCTTTCTTACCCTGGAAGAGACATGAAAGTATCTGAAAAAGTAATTCAATCGGGTGCCAATAGTTTTGCCAACTATTTGAATGTCCAGACGCAAAAAGGCAATCATTTTTCAGTCTACAGCAGCTACAACAAAACAAAAACTGGTATATATAACACAGAGATGATCGTGAGTTTAGCTGGAGAGAAAGAAATCAAATTCAATGGAATGATACATGCAACACCTGGGGCCTATAAAGCCAAGGTATCTGTGGAAGCAGATCCTGGTCTCATTTCTAATGAACGAATTCATTACATGACAAAAGCTGGTCTTCAATACAAATTGAAGGCAACACAAGTCTCTACCGATGCCAGCTTTGATATGTTGTGGGCAGAAGATAAGAATATATCGGGAAGCTTCAACTTGAAATATACACAAGGTGTTTCACTGAGTAGCCGACTGCTTCTTCTTACGTCATCTGATATTCTGAAAAGCTTCGACTCCAAGATGAAATGGGGATGGGGGAAGAATAAATTTTCGGCTGTTGTCACTTCATCTTTAAACAATAAAATCAGCATAAAACAAGATTTCTCGTACACCTACCCTAACCTCCAGTTAGCTTATACTTCCCACGTAGATTTTCTAGGCAAAACATCCGATGTAGCCATTGATCTTGGACTGAATGATTCATCTTTCAATGGCACCATGAAGATTTCGAAAGATAAAGAGATCATCAGCGATATTGCACTGAGATATACCGGCCACAAATCAAAAATTGACCACGAAATTCAATTGCGTTTCACAGTTTTCGCTACAGGCGGAAAAATTAACATGAATACAAAATTTGATCTGAAAAAACAGATGCTTGAATTGAATGGTTCGGCAAAACTCAATCTTCCCTTGCAGAAACTCCGTCAAATCGGAGCTTCTTGTAACTTGAAACATAACAGATATTTGTCTTCCATTGACATGACTTATTCAAGCTCATTAGAAAACTACAGAAACGGAAAGATGACGATTAAAATGAAGAGAAACTTGCCCAAGATGTTCAAGGCTACTATGGATATGACACTCGATGGCAAACCAATGTTCAACGTGAATGCCAATTATGGAAGACAAAGGGACAACATCGATATGAAAGTTGACATCACAGAAGCCAATGGTCAAAAGACAACAGTTTCAGCAAACATCAACTTTTCAGGTAGCAGGAAGACCGGCAATGTTGAAATCAAATCAAGATATATCAATTTCTCTGCTGAGGGTGCTCTCGAATACCAAGGCACTCGTTCTGCTGGTGGTGAGCTGAAACTGACAGCCGACGGTAGGAGCGTGATGATTAGGGCCAATTACAAGAAAGAAGGATCAACATATAAGGTTACTGGAACTTTGGGATTACCTGACGGTAGATCACTGAAAATGGAAGGAAGTCTTGACTTGCAAAATATTGCTGCATCATTGAAGACAATGACCCCAGATTTCCCTGAACTCACTGAAGTTGACATGGCTTTCACTTTTAAGGGTGATAAGCAGATGCTAAGCAACAAAGCCTCTTTGAAAATGATGCCTTATTTCGACACCACTCAATTTGAAGTCAAATTCACCAAAAAACAGTTCAGCATCGAAATGAAAACACGATTTGAGAGTATGAAGCAAGCAAAGGTCACTGTTACGTTTGACGGTGATTTGATTCAATCCCAACAAGTCAAAGCCATCTTCCAATTGAATAACAAACAAATGGTTGACTTGGACATAAACTACGACTTCAACAGCATGAGTGATTTTGCTGTAAGCATGACTGCACTTACATCACACATGCGTTACAAGGAATTCCAGTTTGACTTGAAGAACAAAGGACCTCTTAGTAACATGCAATCCAGTTTGAAATTGAAACTGGCTAATATCCTCATGCTCGATGCAATGTTCTTGAACTCAAAAAAAGCTATCAAAACATCACTTGAAGCCCAACTTTTAGATTTTGATGAATGGAAGAGCACATTTGTATTGAAAGGTAATCTTGATGCCATGACAGCAAAAATGATAACAAGCATTGCTAAGAAAGAAGTTAACAGGATTGATGTCAACATTAAGGAATATGGACGTATGATTACCGTCAAAGTAAATGGACCAAAGGCTGCCAACTTTGATTTTAATATGAACATCGATACAGAAGCAATTACTCTCAACATGGCATCAACATTCACCTTGAATGGCCGTGAAAAATACGAGGTGTCTGCTTCCTACGAACATCTGTCAAAACTACAAATCAAGTCATCTATTCCATCCTACCAAGATGATTTGTTGGTTATGTTTTCGGGAAAACTGAAAGCTTTCAACATGCAGACAAAGTTCAGTCATAATAATGCAATGTACGAATTGATGCTTTCCAACAAAGAATATTATCGTCAGGTGAAAGGAGTTTTGAACACACCATACTTCCAAGATACAGCATCCTTCAAGTTTGATGGAGAACCCAGTCAGATGAATATTCTAATCCAAGTAATGCATAACAAGGACAAATACGAACTGACTTTCTCCAACAGCGGCTACTATCAACAGATTGATGCCAAACTGGACACTCCTTACTTTCAACCAACGCTTAAATGTTCTTTAATCGGGAATCTAAATAAGTTTAATATTGGACTCAAGATCCAATCTGACAAGCAGGTGTACGAAATGAAAGCATCTAACGAAGATTACTTCCGACAAATGAACTTTTTACTTGATACACCATTCTTGAATTGTGATTTCCGGTCTGCGGGTGATTTGAACAACGCCAAAGCAACTTTCACAGTTTTATATAGTAATACAAAATACGAAGTATCTTTTACTCACGCTGGTTCTTTGAAAGATATGCAAACAACATTGTATTGTAAGCTGGATGGAGAAGAACAATTCAAATCAAAGTTTGTACTCAAAGGATATGGTGCAACCATCAGTGCCATGATGAAATCTCCAAATACTTTGGACTTTGAATTCGAATCAGAATGGGATATGGAAAATGTTTCATTCAATCTTCGTTCAAGCCTAGGATTGCAGCATGAAAAAATATATAAAATAGCTGCTAACTACGAACATGCGATCAAATTACACGTCAAAACCCTAATTCTTTCCTACGGTTGTGAATTAACGATGTCACATGGAAATGAAAATGCAAATTTGAAATTGAAACTGGGCAATGTTCTCATGCTCGATGCAATGTTCTTGAACTCAAAAAAAGCTATCAAAACATCACTTGAAGCCCAACTTTTAGATTTTGATGAATGGAAGAGCACATTTGTATTGAAAGGTAATCTTGATGCCATGACAGCAAAAATGATAACAAGCATTGCTAAGAAAGAAGTTAACAGGATTGATGTCAACATTAAGGAATATGGACGTATGATTACCGTCAAGGTAAATGGACCAAAGGCTGCCAACTTTGATTTTAATATGAACATCGATACAGAAGCAATTAATCTCAACATGGCATCAACTTTCACCTTGAATGGCCGTGAAAAATACGAGGTGTCTGCTTCCTACGAACATCTGTCAAAACTACAAATCAAGTCATCTATTCCATCCTACCAAGATGATTTGTTGGTTATGTTTTCGGGAAAACTGAAAGCTTTCAACATGCAGACAAAGTTCAGTCATAATAATGCAATGTACGAATTGATGCTTTCCAACAAAGAATATTATCGTCAGGTGAAAGGAGTTTTGAACACACCATACTTCCAAGATACAGCATCCTTCAAGTTTGATGGAGAACCCAGTCAGATGAATATTCTAATCCAAGTAATGCATAACAAGGACAAATACGAACTGACTTTCTCCAACAGCGGCTACTATCAACAGATTGATGCCAAACTGGTCACTCCTTACTCTCAACCAACGCTTAAATGTTCTTTAATCGGGAATCTGAATAAGTTTAACATTGGACTTAAGATCCAATCTGACAAGCAGGTGTACGAAATGAAAGCATCTAACGAAGATTACTTCCGACTAATGAACTTTTTACTTGATACACCATTCTTGAATTGTGATTTCCGGTCTGCAGGTGATTTAGACAACGCCAAAGCAACTTTCACAGTTTTATATAGTAATACAAAATACGAAGTATCTTTTACTCACGCTGGTTCTTTGAAAGATATGCAAACAACATTGTATTGTAAGCTGGATGGAAAAGAACAATTCAAATCAAAGTTTGTACTCAAAGGATATGGTGCAACCATCAGTGCCATGATGAAATCTCCAAATACTTTGGACTTTGAATTTGAATCAGAATGGGATATGGAAAATGTTTCATTCAATCTTCGTTCAAGCCTCGAATTACAACAAGAAGAAATCTACAAAATCGTTGCAACCTACGAACACTTGGCCAAACTGCATATCAAAACTTCATTCTCTTCTTACAGGGATGAGCTAACAATGACATTGAATGGAGATTTGAAAATGTTCAACGCTCTGGCTAAATTGACGCATAACACAAGCAAATACGAACTTATCATCTCCAATCAAGGTTATTACCGAAAAGTGGATGCTCAGCTTGTCACTCCATTCTTCACGGACATGGCTTCGTTGATATTTAATGGAGACGAAAAAGCTTTCACAGCACAGGCCAAATTTATGCACGATAATGACCAATACGAACTGGTTGTTTCCAACCGTAATCATTATCAACAAATGATCATTACTTTATCCACCCCATTCTCCAGTGATAAATTGGATATTGACTTCAAAGGAGATTTATCTTCCTTCGAGTCTGTTGTCATATTCAGTCACAACAAAGTCGAGTATAAACTAGAGGTTTCTAATGAAGGTTATTACCGAAAAATAAACGCTAAACTCGCTACACCGTCATTCCAAACTGAAGCATTGTTCAAACTAAAAGGAAATCTTCAAACTTTCAATTCGATGGCAGAGTTTATTTTTAATGAGAAGAAGTTTGCATTGGTACTTTCAAACAAAGACTATTACAAACAGATGTCTGTTAAGTTGATTACTCCTTTTTCAAATAATTCTCTTTTAATTTCGTTTGATGGTAGCCTCAACAGCTTTAATGCAAAACTGAAATACATGAATTTTAAAGACCTATACGAGCTGGTTGTTTACAACAGCGGATATTATCGAGAAATTGAGGCCAAATTGTCGACCCCATATTTTAGAGATATGCTGTCCATTAGCGTGGATGGAAAGTTGAGTGATTTTACGGTCAGGGCCAAAGTCATGCACAACCATGAGAATTATCAAATGACCATATCAAATGTACGTTACTATCGTAAGCTCAGCGTAGAATTGACCACTCCTTTCTACGAAGGATCAGTAGAGTTTTCATTGAAAGGCAACCTACAGACTTTTAATATGATTACAAAAGTTATGCATAATAAGGACATATTTCAGCTGACCGTATCCACTGTAAATTATTATCGTCAAATGAAAGCAGGTCTGACAGCACCTTTCTATGAAGGGTCAGTTGAGTTTTCGCTTGATGGTAACCTTAACAGCTTTAACGCAAAGTTGAAATACACGCACTTCAAAAACCAATACCAACTGTTCGTTTCTAACAGTGGGTACTATCGAAATATCAATGTCGAATTGACAACTCCTGTCTTCCATAAAACTATTACATTCAACGTTCACAGCTATCCTGAGAGTTTCAATTTTTCAGCAGAATTTAAACAGAATCGAAATCACTATACACTGGCGGTCATAAAAGAGAAATCTTCTTTCGAGTTGAACGCAAATGTAACTGGTCATTCTGTGAGAGAGGCAATTCATTTGACTTTCAATGGTAACTTGAAATCCTTTAATATCTTGGCTCGAGTACTACACAAAAACGAAAAATTCCAGCTGACCACATCCACTGTTAATTATTATCGTAAAATAACAACAGAATTGATCACCCCTTTCTATAAGGGGTCAGTGGAGTTTTTGCTGAAAGGTAACCTACAATCTTTCAATATGATTACAAACGTTATGCATAATAACGAAAAGTTCCAGCTAACCGTATCCACTGTTAATTATTATCGTAAAATAAAAACAGAATTGGCTACACCTTTCTATAAGGGGTCAGTACAGTTTTCTCTGAAAGGTAACCAACAATCTTTCAATATGATCACAAACGTTATGCATAATAACGAAAAGTTCCAGCTGACCGTATCCACTGTTAATTATTATCGTCAAATAAAAGGAGAATTGACATCTCCATTCTACGACGGAACAGTAGATTTTTCACTGAAAGGCAACTTACAGTCTTTTAATATGACGACAAAAATTATGCATAATAACAGCGAATTCCAGCTCACCATATCCACCGTTAATTATTATCGCCAAATAAAAGCTGAATTGACCACATCTTTCTATAAAGGGTCAGTAGAGTTCTTGCTGAAAGGAAACCTACAGTCTTTTAATATGATTACAAATGTTTTGCATAACAACGAAAAATCACAGTTTACCATATCTACCATTAACTATTATCGTCAAATTAAAGCAAAATTGACCACACCTTTCTATGAAGGATCAGTAGAGTTTTCGCTGAAAGGAAATCTACAGTCTTTTAATATGGTTACAAAAGTTATGCATAATAAGGACATGTTCCAGCTGTCTGTATCCACCGTTGATTATTATCGTCAAATCAAAACAGAACTGACAACTCCATACTTTAAAGATTCAGTTGATTTCTCCTTGACCGGAAACCTGAGAAAATTTAATGCACAACTCACACTAAAACATAACGATAAAGTTTATGAAATGAAAGCTACTAATCGGGAATTTTATCGTCAAATGAATTTGCAACTGACCACACCGTTTCTTCATTGTGGATTAGAATATTCCATTGAAATGGCAAAAACATTTTTCATTGTGACAATAGGAAAAGATAAATATGAAGTTAACATTTCTAGTAAGAAATCCTTTCAATTCAACGACATCAGTTTATCAACTCCTCAACATAAACTGAAAATAAGTAGTAAAATATATCACAAGAAAAAGAGCATCTCTGGAGTTTTCAATGTTCAATTAGATGGCCGCATTTTTACTCTATCTGGTATTTATAAAAACGCAAAGCCTAAATACATTTTCAATGCTAATTTTAAATCGCCTTATTTCACTGCCACTTTACAAAGTTCTTCTCTGGATAAAAACAGAAAGATGCCTGCAAACCAGCAAGTATCATTACACAATTACATTTACGAAGCATTAACTGAGAATTCTTACAATGAGTTAGATTTTAATTTGAAAAGGTCTGGCATGAAAATGAAGTTTTCTTTTAAAGGCAATCTGCAGAAATGTAAAGTGGTTTCAAATCTGAAGGAAGCAGCCGAATTATATGAAATTAATTTCTCAAATCAGAAATACTTTCAAAATATCAATATTGAAGTATCGGCACCCGAAACAGGATTAATCAAATTTAATTATAATTTCCAAATCAATGCGAATCACTTTGATTTAGATAGCATGTTTTCTCACGGAAGTAATAGATATGTGTTGAGTATATCCAGCAAAATCGAAAGCAACCAATACGTCGCTAAACTCGTTGGCCCTGAAATAATTATCAATGGAAAATTTAATGGTGACTTGAAAAGCTTTTCCTTCCATGCCAATGCTGTTTTCAATAAACAGAAATATGAAGTGATGGCTTCTGCAAAGAACTATTTCAGAGAAATCGCAGGCAAGCTGACCACACCGCAGTTTGGAGAACAAAGTTTGTCAATGAAAATCAACGGACAACTGATAGATTTCAGTGGTTCCATCGAGGTAAAGAACAACAAAGAAATATACAGAAGCGAATTTTCATTGAAGAATCAAGAATTTCATCTTTCTCTACCAAAATGGTTGAAGAAGCTTCAAGTAAAATTGAACGGCAACTTGAAAAACTTTGAATTTATCGTGCTAGTCTTGAACTACAACGGGGAAAAATTCGAAATTAGCGCTACCAACAAGAACTTCAAAGAAATGAAAGCACACCTAGCCATTCCCCAATTGGATGATATTGATGTTTCTATTAAAACAAGCGGTAACTTACGAAAGGGAGATGCTACACTGAAAATCTCATATGGCGAAAATATTTTTGAAAATGAGCTTGAAGTTAGTTTCGACGGAAAACAAGCCACCTTTGGAATTGAACCGCATTACAAAATTTTTGGCCGATCTGGAAAAGCAAAATTACAATTCGATCTCAGGTTTGAAGATCAATCCTATAAATATGAATTTGAAGCTGACGTTGAAGGCAACCAAGTCAAATCGATGGCTTCCGTGAAAATCTCTCCAGAAATTAGTGCCTCGATGACAGTCAGCATTCCAACTCTTGATGCAAGCGAGATGAAATTGCGTATTGTGTCTAGAGGATTTCAGAAGACAGACATGATGCTCAACTTGAAATCCCCATGGACTGGAATGACGAAGATCTTTTATGAGCACAACTGTCTGAGGGGAAAATCAATTAGCACCAAAGGTTACATCGAAAAAGATGGCATCAGATTGGCCGGTTACTCTTTTGACATAGACTTTCCTAATGACTATAGCTTCGATTTCAGATGTGACTATGGCAATTCTGAAAACAAAATTGAAACCAAAGGCTATCTGAAGTTTCATGGAGTTAAAACCGTAGCAACACTGAGCATCAATACTCCATTCCGAGTTTTCAAAGAATTCTTTGTTGCTGCTCAAACTAAAATGATGCGTGATGGACAAGTAAAAGCTGAATTGGATGTCAAACTTCCAAACCAACAGTACAGCCTGAACATTGACTCAAGCAACGGCAACTCCAACGTTTTATTGAATCTGAACATGGATAAGACAAACAAGGATAAACAATACCAATTCCAAACATCCTATAAGAACACCGACCAACAGGTTGACACTACTCGTAGCTTCAATTTTAAAATGATCCTTCCTGAAAGAACCATGTCTTTGGATTCCCGTTTTGAGAACTCCCAAAACTCTATGGTCATGACTGGTGATATCATGTTGGGCGAAGCCAAGGATCAGAAGTCTGGGTTCGAATTGATGGTACAGAAAGGAGATCAAAAAGAAGGAAAACTTAAGATAATTACTCCACGTCGTACTGTTGAGTTATTTGGCAGATTAGGAGTGAATGGAAATCACTATTCCACAGTGGGTCACATTATGATGGACGAAAAGAATCAAGCCCAAAAGGTAGACATCAAAGCAGACATGATGATTTTAAGCGACAAAGCAGACATTGATCTCACCGTCAAATTCCCCAACCAGAAAAAGGTTAGTTTACTTATTTTTAATGGAAACAATAAATAAAATCTCACCAGAAATTGTTATTCCCAATTTAAATCAATGTAGTTCTGTAAGGAATTCATATCTGGACGGATAACATTCAAATGTTTTTCATCCCTTTCTTCTCTTTTGCGTTCCAGAATTTATCCTTTTCCTAAATTCTTAATGTTTATTATCTTTTTACCCATATTCCTAATTTTATTATATTTCTAATCTTTTAGGGAATGAATCTGAAGACAAGCGTTAACCTTCCCAAGGGTGACATTATCTTCAGCAGCACCTCTGAGTTCAGCATGGATCAGGATCCCAAAAAGACCTTCAAGATATCAACCAAATTGATGTCGGAAACAAAGGGCAAACGTCAAATGTACACTATGCAGATGGACGCTGGACACGCCCAATCTGGCTTTGCAACTGAGGTGGTTGGTCGAGTGAGCAGCAGCCCAGAAAAATACAATGCCGATGTCGAGATGGGATATTTGACCTCAAAACGTCAACAGCAAAAGTTAGCCATTCGTGGAGAAATGCACAGATTCAACCGTGAGGTTAATTTGAAGGTAAATGATTGATTCGTCTTCTAAGTCAAAGTTAGGAAAGCATTGCCCCAGAAACACAGACAATGTACGTCGAATAAAACAAGAATATTTTGAACAGTGCAGTTGAGATTAATGTCAGTTTTGATACAGTTCGGTTCAAGTATCACTGTACAAATTATTTAGCTAGGTATAAGTTCAGAAAAAACACATTAAATCATTATAACACTTTTCACCGTCAGGTTTTGGACAGTACGGAAAGTTTTGGAATGCTCTAACTGCACTATTCAAGGTATACCTGTACATGGCTTTTTTTATTATTTGCCTCCAATGACAGGAAATCTCACAAAGTTCTGTTTTCGTTTTATACACCGAAATTTGAGCTTTTATCAGGCTTTCTTTTATCTTCATCTCATGCAATTGGAAAACTTTTCTTTTCTTTTCATCGCTATTTTTTGAATATTTGGGATAATTCTGACCAGTGTCATCATCTGTTTTGGTCCCGTTTGTGTGTTGTTTCTTGATATGCCAAGCTTTTTTCGACAAAAACATTCAGCAAAAACATTTCTGATTTTTGAAGAGATCGCTTCTTATTGCTTTTTTCTTGTCTTTGCTCTCTAGCTGGAAGCCCCATCAAAGACTATTGAATTGGATGGAGCTTTACGCACTGGAAACCGATTCATCATGTCTATCCTGAAGAAAGAAAGCGGTAAAGAAAACATGGAGGCTGTCTTCAAACTCAACCCCAAATCTCAAAGAATGAACATCATCTTTAATTATGATGAAGGTAAGGTCCATTTTGTTTGGCACTGCTTATTTCCGTTTCATCCAAGATGATTATTCAATTAACGGAGAGATATGATCCATGGTTTTGCAAACGAAGCGAACATTTTCATAAGGAAATGAAAGCATTTGACTTGGTTTGTTCGTTTCCATTAAAACTTAAGTTATTTATAAAATCATTTGATAGATCTCTCAAGAAATATCATGTATGTATTGAGTAGATGTTTTGCAGATCACAACGTCACCATTTTCCATCAATAAATTATGTTGAATTATACCTCATAATCATCATGTTTTACTTGTAGAGAACCCAGACAATGTATATCGTATTGATGTCGAGATAATGGAATCGAAAACCTTGCTCAAGGCTTACCGATCCGGCAAACAGAGCAATCTAAACGAAGATTTGCACATTTATGCTGAGCTAAAACCTCGCATTCTTAAGTCAGGAATTAGATGGAATCCTCATCTTTTACAAGATTTCAATGTGAGTACTCTTTAACAATGTATGAAACATCAAGTCTAAACTTACAAGTTTCTCTGTAAAAATTCTTCAAAAATACATGCAATTAGCAAATGGTCATCAGCTTTCTGTTCAATATCAAATACTTGACAAGATGGTCCTCAGAATTTCCGGGTCGCTTACATCCCAGTTCAATGAATATACTTCCTTTTCATATCGCACGCTTTCTTTGTGTGAGTTTCAAAGATCTGATTGTTCGATCAGTTCAATTATACTTTCTTCAGGGACTTTGAAATTAATGGATCCAAGTCGCCTGCCTGGTTAGAGAACCAGTAATTTCTATCCGCACTCTCCATCACTTATTAATAAATGATGAAATTAAAGATTCGACTTCATAAAATATTCGACTAGCTGTGGGTCTAAATATGGAATTCACATCTCAGTTAAGTTGAGTCTGAAGAAGGGGGATGAGTACAATGAATAAGCGGAAAAATTTAGGGCTACAAATTTGGGAACAGACAAAGATGCACCAGACTGCATGTCTTGTCACAGTTTAAAAATACTTTATGGTTGGTAACTAATCGTTTCAGGTTCAATTCCTGAAAAAAGTCAAGAGCGAGGAAACTATCAACTCATAGTATTTGATTGAGCATCGTCTTACTTTGCAGTTTGCGTTTCGTTGATTCCTTTTTCCGTGTTGGTAACCGTTACACCACTCTGCACTGCCTTATCAGTTCATCGCAAAAAATAATGTTGCAATCAGGCCATTAGATCAAAACTGGTCATAAAAACACGGAAATTCTTTCCAGATTCAACTGAGTCCAGGGATGAATCCTCCTCTCCAACCCATCCCAGCTATGATTTAATAGTGGGACAGACTTGGCTACAACTATAAGTGGACACCAGTCTTGGAGAGGGACAACTCAAAACCAGCCTGAAGATAGATTGGCTCATTCATGCTAACTCACCCTTGGGATATCCACAAACTTATTTGTCGTATACCAGCGACCCTACACTTGGTTATAGGTCAATTAAAGATACTTAGAAGTATCGAAATGGACACTAAAATTACAAATAGACTTGATGAATGAATAAATTGTTCTATTCTTTGCAGGTGTTTGCTTACCAGAAATTGAGCATGTACGGAAAGGAATTGAAATCTTTTGGAGATTCTCTGAGTCAAGTGATCAACAAGGAAGTTTCAATGAAATTCGCTCTTGCCAAACAATCATTTAGCGAAGACATTGCACCCATCAGTGATTATTTTGTCACTGAGTACAGAAGTCTGTCTGCAGATTTCGCCAGAGCCATGCACCATATGAACCAGATGTTTGAACAGGATTCTTTCTACATAAGATCTGCGGTAGAGGCTATCAGCAATGTGTGGGATGAAATGTGGTTGAACTTCAACGAATATCTCGTCGAAATGAAACAAGAAATTGAAGTCTACAACAGGAATATGAACCATAAAATGGATGAGGCCAAGAAACAATTCGACTTCTACTATGGTCAATACAGTATGCAGCTGAAGGTAAGCAATTTAAATTCCTCATTTTTTAAAGCTGATCACAGTAAAATCCAATTGAATTAAGATTTAATATAGGAGACCCGTTCAATCGTCTTCTTTTTTTTATTTCAACAGAACAAAAGCAACGAATTATCTGCTTATTACCAAGAACATTACGAAATACTGTATGAAAATGCAATGAAAATGAAAGCTGAAATTGTTTCCTTGGTGGAGAATTATCCAGAAACGATTAAAGGTGAGATTATCTATCTTTGATTCTCTCTCGAGAAAGAACATCGATTTACATTAAACGGCATAACGGTAAAAATCTGCCTACGGTTCGTATTTGGCTGGTTAAAATCTAAATTCTCTAAAAATTACTAAAAAAAAATGTGTATGCCTTTGTGTATATCACAAATGGATGACTTCATCCCAAGACATTTTTATTCCTATCTTTGTTTTCAGATATTATCGATCATATGCGCCAAAGTCCCTACGGGAAGAAGGTGATCGTTTTTCTGACGGAAATGTACGAAGCATTCAACGAAAAGACAGTCCAGGCCCAAGAGCATATTGACACTTTGACATCTGCCATCTATTCAGCCCATGCCACACTCAATCTTCATATTGCTACTGCAAGACGTTATCCAATTGTTGATGCCATCATGGATTCAGTCAATAAAGTCTACCAGCAGGTAACATGAAGCTTTTACTTTCACCTGAAACCCAAAGTCCGTAACACATGATCTCTCTCTAATTATTCACTGAGATTTCTTGATTAAAACAAACGATGTTCATCTTTTATTGCGATTCTATCCTGTTCCATAGTTCTTTTGTCGGATGACTAAGGTTTTTCTTCATTGTCTCTTGTAGGCTTTGTGGTCTTACAATTACTGGAATGTTAAAGACAACGTGTTGGGACTGAAGAGCACTTTGTACAAATTTGGTGCTAAGAAAATCAAGGAAATCAAGAACATCATCACCGATGTTGGTATGAACACTTTGATTTTCGACCCTAAACGTGGAGAGATCATTGTTGAGATCCGCTTTGGTGCTGCCAAATACTTCTACAACCATTTTATGTCAAGTGTGGAAGATGTTGAACGGGCTGTGATGAAATTGAAGAACCTTATGCCAAGCTTCAACTTGAATGTTTGGGATATTTACTATATGATGAAACCATCATCTGACCTCGATGATTACATCTCCCCATTCAAAGGTACGTCCACTTTTAGAGATTATTATTTGCTTTATTCGCTTCCAAAGATCTGACTTCTTGCAAATGAAAACAAATATAATTCTTTTATAATTAGAAAAGAACTTGATTATCATTGTATTAGACTTCTACGATATATAACTCGACGAATAAAAATCTCATTCAAATCTTTCAGATAATCCATTTTAATATCACAATATTATCTTCTTCAATTGATGGAAGCCTTTATCCGAGCAATATAGGTCATAATTTCCTACAGAAACGATGATATTTGAAAAGAAATTCTGACTTCATCAATAAAATGTTGGTTATTGTTGTTTCCTCAATTGACAATGAATTGATGATTCCTTTTCAGCCGAGGCTACAATATTCGCTGGTCAGCACATCACTACATTTGATGGACGCCATCTGAATTACAAAGGTACATGCGGCTACCTCTTGGCACGTGACTTTGTCGATGGTAACTTCACCGTTGTCGCCAACTTTGACGCAGACCGAAAAGCAAAAACACTGAAATCCCTCAGTGTGACAACTGCTCACAATGAACAATTGGAAATCTTCCCTGACAACAAGGTAGAAATCTTTTTTTTTTGCCGTTTCATTATCATTCTTTAAAAAAAAAAGATATCCATTTTCTTATTCTTTTCCTGTTTCTATATCACTGGGTAATATATGTTTATTCAATCACTAATATTTTTTTTTGTCTTGGAAGGTCTTATTCAACCGACGTGATGTGAAATTGCCGTTGCAACTTACCGATGCCACAGTCACTCTTCAAGGTAACCTGATCGTTTTGGAGAGCAAACGAGGCTACAAAGTTTTGTGTGACCATGATCTCCAACTGTACACTATGCAAATCAATGGATGGTACTTCAACAAAGTAGCTGGTCTTTTTGGTAACTACAACAACGAGCCCAGAGACGATATGCTCATGTCCAATACTAGGTACACCAACGATTTGGAACAGTTTGCCCAGTCGTGGTCAGTTTCCAGACAATGCAAGTCTCACCGCAATGCTGCTCCCAGCCACATGGTTACTGAGAACAGAGACTGTGCCCAATTCTTTTTGCAAACTGATTCACCATTCCGTTACTGTTTCCGACAGGTAAATGTTTCTTGTTTTTTCGCTTATTTGATGATATATTTATTTCCAAAAATAATCTTATCGAATATTTGGGAGAATTCCTCCTGCTTCAGGTAATGTAGCAATCTCCAGAACAGTCGATAGGTAGCGAAATGTGTGTCCAACTTCTTTCCCTTTTTCCATAATCAAGTCGTTAATACGTCCAGAATCATTTTTTATTGCCAGAAAATAATAATGAATGATAACAAATACATTTCATAGCAAATAGTTTGTTTTATTTTCACACAAGTGACCACTGTGAATTTTACCAGTACCTGGTAGAGTAGAAATACGGTGTAGTACCATTCTTCAAGATGTAAGATGACTGTCATGAAAACCCCAGAATTTCCATGATTCTAATAATTCTGCTAAATCTAAATTTAATGATTTTTTTGTTGATTTTATTGAATAATTCCATAATTTTCGGTTCTGAATGGTATCATTATTTACTCACATTCAACAAATAAAAATCTGTTGAACTGATTTTATCTTGCTATTGATATTTAGGTGAATCCTGATCAATTCTACAAGACTTGTGCCATGCAGCTGTCCTCTTCTAAGGCGACATCAATTGATCTGTGCAAAATAGCATCGTTCTATCACAAGAAATGCGAAATGAAAGGGGTTTATTTATCGATGCCTGTTATGTGCCCCAAGAAAATGTAAAGGAACAACCCAACTCGAAATCCAACCAGCCAAAAGGTAAAGTAACATTTATGATATCCTCTAAAAAATAAGTACAAAAGGCCGAATGAGATAGAAAGATTATGCAGCAAACATCAGGAAATGCTTTTCAAATCGCAAACCAGTGTTGGTCTCCTGGCACATCTGCATAGCTTTACTGCAGATATAAACAAACCTGACGGTCCGACCGTAGACTCACTTCTTCAATCTCATGGAATCCTCTGAGAGATCTTTTTAAAAGCTCTTTTATTTATGAACCCCTCCTTTAAAAGTCCTTTTCTTTAAAAATTGTGTTTAGGCATGTCATCCGGTCAGTGACTTACAGGAACTAAATGTTTGACCTTGCTCCAAAACAGTTAAGTCGGCAAATTTTGTTTCGGTATGTCTACCAGTCATTTAGTAACGGTACCGAAGATTCTGTGAAAAAATAAAACTTCTCTAACGTGTCCTGTTCGTTTAGCAGACCTATCTATAATGTTTTACTTTTGTCTTAGTTTAATGGTTTCTTCCTATTTTCTTTTTAGGTAATCCGGAAATATGAACCTCAGTTTTTGGACACATGTTTGTAAAATCGTTTGTCATTAATTCTGAAATAAAGAAGTGTATAAAAATTATCGATTGTCTTGTTTTGCTTTATTCCCCCCCCATATCTCTCTCTCTCTCTCTCTCTCTCTCTCTCTCTCTCTCTCTCTCTCTCTCTCTCTCTCTCTCTCTCTCTCTCTCTTCAAACCACCCTTCCTTTTTCTGGAGAGAAATTTCAACTCGTCTCCTTTACCCCCCTTTTGTGGGACTTATTAAGATACGTGAAGCAACGAGAAACAAAGCAAAGGTACCAATCATGAACAGTAACCCCAACCCTAAGTTATTTCAATGATCACCAGAAAACTCTGTATAAAAACCCTTTAAATCACATTTCCTTTGCTCCTTACAATGAGAAGCAAGAGGAAGCAACTAGAAGTGGAACAAAGATATAATGTATTACCAGTAACTGTTGCTCTCATCGATATACCTCATTTTAATCCTCCGTCATTGCAAATTTGCCCCTTTTGTGCAGCTTTGGCTTGCTTCAGTGTTCTTTCCATGAAATTGTATTGAGTTATCTCCCTTGTAATGGATCCAATGAATTTTTTTATTGCATTTTTGAAGCTATTTTGTTTTGTTTCTGATGCAAGTGTTATTCATTTTAACCAGGGTTTACTAGTTGTTGTAATATAATTCAACATTTGTGACCAAGAATATTTTATTTTTAAAACAAATATAAATGATAAGAAATGTCGGACCTAAATCCTTTTGATTTGGAAAGTCTTGCACTGAAATTATGAAGAAATATATCGTCAGTCATTCAATATAATTTATTTCATGTATATAATAACAACTAACACATGAAATTAATTATGCTGTATTTCGATTACATTTTTTGATCGTTTTCCTGATTCAAGATTCCTACAATCTGTTCCATGTATATTATAGCAACTACTTAAACAATTAAAACGTCCAAAACAAAAATGAGTAATATCTCGTCACCACAGTCAATAACTGGACTGCTGTAGCGTCAACATTTAAGTTATGTAAAAAGTATTCCGTCGGAGAATGAATATTGTCGGAATGAATTCTATTTTTAATATCAGTGGCGTTTTCAAAATGAAAACATCTAAAAATGAATTCTGAAGAATCTAAAGTTTACAACTAAACCCATCAGAATAAGACCCAAAGTGGGTCTAGAGGAGTGCTGATGCCAGTTTACTGGTCAATTGACAAATCAGTATGCTAGAACAAGCAAACAACAAAACCCGTCAGGTGGAGGCCTTAAAAAAGCCAGAAAAAACTTCTTTTTCCAGAAATAAGAAAAAATCAATTCTAAAAGGGGGCTAGTGAAGTACTAATGCCAAATTCCGATTCTGAAGACAAAACGGTATCGCCAGGAGTACTGGAACAAACACACAAACATACAAATACATAAACATTCTAACAAAAACTGGTAATTATGAAAGATTGATCCCTTCGCGATTTTTGATGGCTACGGTTGTTCAATTGCGTAAAAAATGAAACAAAAAATTGCTTCAAGAATGCATTATGATAAGATTCTAAAGGAGGTATATCAGTGCTATATTTTGAAAAAGATACCAAAGTAAATCAAAACGACGCGGTAAAGAGTATGAAATTACAGATGATTAGCCATATTATCTGAATCTAATCCCTGAGAAAGGGATCATTCAAAAGGAATTCAGCGAGATTTCTCAACAGTCGAGACTCTGAAACCACAGAGTGTTGAAGCCAACCTAGACATAGAATATGATAGCTAAATTTGGCGCAATGCTGAATGAGCAATACCGCCAGATGTGCGAAAAGGAAGGAAAATACTTATCAAACTATTAAAAACATGAAATGCTTCTTTCTTTCCAATATTGCTACTACGGGGTTACCACCCTTGTCATAATACATCCGCCCATTCTAATTTTCTTGGTTTTGACGGTACGGAGATTTGTTGTCTAGGTAGATATAGAGATCTACTTTCTTCAGTCCTGTTTTTCTAATTCGATTGTTATGTCTTCTTCCACAACATATTTGTTGTACAAAACATTTGTTTTGCTTGAGTTCATGTGGCAGCCTACTTTTTTGCTTTCTTTATTCCATTCGCCTAGCATTATTTGGAGATTGTGAAGGTTTTTAGCAATGAGAACGATGTCGTCAGCAAATCTAAGGTTGCTTGGGAATTTGCTGTCATTTCTGATTCCTTTGTGTTCCTATTTTAAGTTTCGGAAGATCATCTCAAGGTAGGCTGTAGAGAGTTTTGCTGATCTAGTATCACCTTAACTCGCCCCTTTTTTTCTTTTTCAGAAGCCTCTGAGTCTTTTATATAACCTGATGAACGAACTGCTATGTCGGTAGATATGTTGCAGTATTCCGACATATATGGGTTCTACCTCTTATTGTACGATTGCGTCATTGACTTTGGGAATTTACACTGAATAGAAGGCCTTTTTAAAGTCGACTAATGCAACAGCCGGTGCTTTCCCTTTTAGTTGATTTACTGAATGGAGATAGTCGATGGTTGAGAAGCCTCTTCTGAAGGTTGTTCCTGTAATTGCTTTTCATCTAGTGTTTTGATGATTCCATTAGTGATAACTTTGGTCAAAAGTTTGTAGATGCAGTTGAGTACGCCTATTGGCCTGCAGTCGTTGAAGTCTTTTGGGTCTTCTTTTTTTTTTGTATAACAGCATTTTGATCGTAGTGTTCCTCTGTAGTTGAATATTGACAGCTAAGGTCAAAGAATTGATCTTATATCCAATCCCCACTAATCAAGATAAAAGGGGTGTGCAAATGCAGAAGGTATCCATGGGACACTGTGGTGACAGATGTTGACGAAAAACATCCTGACAAATCTGTTGACCAGAGGACTTGCTATTTCCATTTTCCTGAATGGAAAGCCAGAAAAATAACATGCGTTTTCACTGGAAGAAGCCACATCCAGGTGGGGGATACATTAAAAAAATGTAGGTGGATGAGGTCAAATATATTAAAAAGTCTGGCTGGATGTGGGCGGAGACACCAAAATCCCTGGTGGATCCACTGAACGTGTGGGCGTAGACCTCCTATGAGGAGGTAATGATCGCCGTCTTTGAGACACCAGATTAACAACTTCCGTGTGCTCATTCGTCATCTTGGGCTCTAGTTTCTCTCTCCCTCTCTCTGTTCTACACGAAGCCACTTGTAACAGTCCCAATGTACGTCTATATTTTCATAAATCTCTATTTTGTCTTTGTTCGTGAATGCTTTCAAGTCCTATGCCTCTGTGGACTCTAATGGGACTTTACTTTGTTTGAGGCATAAGTTGAATAGAATGGCCAGTTTTTTAGCGATGACTCTCCCAGCTTTTTTGAGTCGGTCGATGGTGATGTCATCGGATCCAGGGGCCTTTCCTTTCTTTTTTCTGTTTGATGGATTGCTTCACTTCTTGCAGAAAATCCTCAGATTGATTACTCTTGGCTTTTGTTTCCTGTCCATTTTTCCTGTGTCCTCTGTTTGATGGGTAAGGTTTTTGTAAAATCTCAGGGCACGTTCAATGATTTGGTCCCTATCCGTTGTCAGTTCTTCACTTGCACACTAGTTATTTGCTTTCTTCCTGTATTGAGAGATTTTCCATTAGATTTGAATCCCAAGCCCTTTCAAGAATGCTTTCAATGACTGTCGTGTATCTTCTTTTGTCTTTTCTTCGTTTCTCTTGGATAGTTTTGTTCAGTTCTGTTGCTTCAATCTTTTCTATTATCGTTGTTAGTGGCTTGAGGTTCCAGAGTTTTCCCATGAGATTCTTATTTTTTTTCTGAGAATTTGCTTATGTTTTGTGAGCTCTTTGGCTTAAACGTACTGACAACTTCAATTGGGGAATTTGTTATATTGTTGCTGAGCTCGTTGATGTTCTCTTCTGGTCGCGTGAGGAGTTCATATCTGTTTTTCAGTTCAAGTTTGAATGATTTGGTGAGTTTTTTTCGAACATTAAGTGGTTGCAGTTTGATGTGTAACATCTTAGTCCTTATTTGGTGTTAATACGTTGAAAATCTCCCATTTAATTTATCCTCAAAGTTGAAGCATTTAGAGGATGTAGCGCTAAATATGTATGTCTACCACGTGCTGCTTTTACTGGGTTATGGTAACATACATATAGACTGAAAAAAAAGTATTGTTATTATCATTATTATCATTATTATTATTATCATTCGCTTAAAACCCGTTTTCGTCGACCATTAATTGAGCTTGATGTCAAGTAATTTTCTCTATACAACGGACTGCGTTACCTGTGCCAATAAAATGAATAATGTAATAAATGGAAACATCGCCAAAAATAAAATAATGTAAAATCATGTGATGAAAATACTCAAGGGCTAAAAAACTGAAAAGATGACTGTGAAATCCCCCCCCCCCCAATGTAAACACTAATTTAGCCCATTGTCATCCTCCCCGAAAAGTTTTATTGGAATTCATTGAAACTTCGGAATATATTATGTAACCTACACATAGTTATGTTATAGGAAGATGACTATGGAATATTCGTGGATCCGCCCCAAAATGACCAATCGTAGCCATTTGTCCATTCTTCCACAAAATTCAATCGAAATTCATTCGGAAATTATGGAAATATGATTTGGACCGAAAATTAGGGTCTAGTTCCGCTTTTTAATTATGTTGTGAATTGAACCCCCAAGTAAGACATAAGGTAACAGGTTTATTTTATTTTCCAAGAGCACCATGAAGATGCAGGGCTATCATCATCATCATCATCATCATCATCATTATTATTATTATTATTATTATTATTATTATTATTATTATTATTATTATTATTAAGGCACCAGAATGGATGACTAAAGGCAGAACCACCCTCATCCAAAAAGACCCAGAAAAGGGGAACATAGCAAGCAACTATAGACCAATCACATGCTTACCACTTATGTGGAAAATCCTGACCGGGCAAATAGCAGAGAGAATATACATGTCAATGGATAGAAGGGGACTACTACCAGAAGAACAGAAAGGGTGTAGGATAGGAACCAAAGGGGCAAACGATTTACTCTACATAGACCAGATGATCTTAAGAGAAGTGAGGAAAAGGAGAAAGAATATCGCAATGGGATGGATAGATTACAAAAAAGCGTACGATATGATTCCACATAGCTGGATACTCAAATGCCTTAGAATGTTCAAAATTAGTAGATTTGACAGCCGCAGGGGACAAACTAGCCGAGGTAGGGAAAAAAGGGGGAATCTTCCAAGGAGACTCGTTGTCCCCATTATTATTTGTTCTAACAATGATACTGCTCAATAGAATCCTGAAAAACAGCAAAGGATACCACTTCTCTAAAACAAAAGGGAAGGTCAACCCCCTAATGTACATGGACGATATAAAATTGTTCGCAAAAAACAGGGGAGAGCTTGGGACTCTGTTCAACGAAGTAAGGGAATATAGTGAGGACATAGGAATGGAGTTTGGAATAGAAAAATGCACAATCATGGTGATGCACAAAGGAAGGCTTTCAATGACTGAGGGAATTGAACTCCCGGACAACAGCAAGATTTGGGCATTGACCGCACAAGACCGATACAAGTACCTAGGTGTCCTTGAATGTGACACAATAAAACGGGAAGAGATGAAGGTGAAAATAAAGAGAGAATACCTGAGAAGGATAAGGAAAATATTAGAAACCAAATTAAACAGCAGAAATCTAATAAATGGAATGAACACCTGGGCTGTGTCAGTAGTTAGGTATACAGGACCATTCCTAGGATGGACAAAGGAAGAGCTCCAATCAATGGATAGGCGAACAAGGAAACTTATGACGATGCATAAAGCATTACACCCTAGAGATGATACAGATAGACTATACGTTAAGAGAAAAGAAGGTGGCAGGGGGCTCATCAGCATAGAAGATTGTGTCCAGAGAGCTAAAGTAGTCCTAGAAAGATATGTGCAAACAAATAGTGAAGAAATCATAAAGAGTGCAAGAGATAGTGCAACAAGCAATAAAGTAGAAAACAATGGAACAGTACAGCAAACAAGAAAAGAAAGATGGGAAGGAAAAAAATTGTACGGCGAGTTTAAAAGACGGATACAAGATATAGCAGACGAGAAATCATGGACGTGGTTACGAAAGGGAAACCTTAAGAGAGAAACAGAATCACTCATCATGGCAGTCCAAAACAAAAGCATAAGGACAAACTACATAAAAGCAAAAATCGACAGAACACAGACAAACAGCAAATGCTGCATGTGCGGTGAAAGAGATGAGACAGTAAACCACATAACTAGTGAATGTAGCCAACTCGCCCAGAAGGAGTATAAGCATAGACACGATAGAGTAGCAACGATGATACACTGGGAACTAAGCAAACAAATGGGATTCAACCATGGGGAAAAGTGGTATCAGCACAAGCCAGAGGCAGTTTTGGAGAATGACAACCACAAACTACTGTGGGACTTTGACATCCAAACTGACCACCTCATCCAGGCAAGAAGGCCGGACTTAGTAATTGTAGACAAAAAAAGGAAGGCCTGCCAAATAGTAGACGTTGCTGTACCTGCAGACCATAGAATAAAAAAGAAGGAGGGTGAAAAAAGAGAAAAATACCAGGACCTAGCAAGAGAGTTAAGGAAGATGTGGAAAATGAAAACCAGGGTAGTACCGGTCATAGTGGGCGCACTAGGAACGGTCCCCAAAACGCTGAGGGAGAGACTGGAGGAGATCGGGATTAGGGGGAGGATAGAGACCGTACAGACCACAGCACTGCTGGGAACTGCACGGATACTGAGGAAGGTGCTAGAGATATAAGGACTGCAACGAATCGTAGCTCTGTCATGATATGCGAAAGAGAGAGGAGACGTTAGCTGAAGACCTGAGGAGACTTATTGTCACTCAGCCTTCAGCGATAACCACTGGGCAACCGGTGTGAAACTGTAAATCGCAGAATTACTGCGACCTATGAGTACTAGGAGAGGAGGGCTGGAGACTTGAGGAGACTTGCTGTCACTCAAACTCCAGCGGTTACCACCAGGCAACTGGTGTGAGATTCCAAATAATAATTATAATGATAATGAGATTGAGGGATATTCAACGGCCAGTGATAGTTAACACTGATCTGTTGAAGATAAGAAACATTGACAGTAGATGGGTACCAACCACCATTCGGAGATGAGGATCAATGAGTAGCAAGAGATAGCGAACATTTAGTGACTTAGCATAGGGATACAGATTGGTACTTAGTAAGGGATATGGATCATTCGGCGATGGGATACATTTATTGGCCAGAGATAGGGAACACTTATTGGCTCCAATATGGAGAACATTCGTTAGTCAGTAATGGGGAACACTCATTGGCCAGAGATAGGGAACACTTATTCGCCCCGATATGGAGAACATTCATTAGTCAGTAATGGGGAACACTCATTGGCTAGAGATAGGGAACACTTATTCGCCCCGATATGGAGAACATTTATAGTCAGTAATGGGGAACACTCATTGGCCAGAGATAGGGAACATTTATTCGCCCCGATATGAAGAACATTTATTAGCTGGAGATAGAGAGCATTTATTGGTCCGAGATAGGTAACTCTTATTGGCAAGAGATTGGGAACACTTGTTGGCGGAAGATGTGGAACATCGGCAAGAGATGGAGAATATTCATTAGTCAGAGATGAGAGACAGGGATCTGTCAGAGATGGGGAACAATGATCGGTGTGAAATAAAGAACGTTGATTTACAAAAGATAGGAACATCCCTCGCTTGTAGATGAGAGATGTGGATCTGTCAGAGATGGATAAAAACGCTGATTGGCTGAAGAGATTGAGAACATTGATCTAATACAAGGAAGATTGATAGGACAGAAGTTTGGAGCATTGATTTTTCTCACTAAAGAGAACGATGATGGGGAGTGATCGTTTGAGATATAGAATACCGATCAGGCAGAAATGCAGAAAATCGGTCTGTGGGAGATAGAGACCAATGATAGTTTATAGATAGGAGACAGAAAATATTTGCGAATAGAGAACATTGATTGAATCCCCCAGTCAGAGTTTACTGATCAGCTAGTGATAGGAGGATCCCTAAAAGCCATTAATTGAGCAAAGGGTTTTGATGTTTACCGTTCACTAAGTGGAATAGGTAATTAGAAACAGTCAACCAAAACTGTCACATAAACAGTCAAAATATGTTTATCCAGTTCTCAAGTGGGTGTGGCTGACTGGCTATCTATGTATGTGTTGTGCGTACAGGCCGCAACAATGGAGCAAAAGGGCTGAAAATTTAAACATTCACTCCTTAGTCTAGAAAATACTTTATTTCTTGAGAATTTACTCCGAAATAAGATTTTGGTGAGTTGTTCAATTTTTAATCTAAATTTACACTAAATTGGTCTCTTAGTTTGTGTCCAGTAGCTTTAGCCCTTGTTTTAGTTTTGTTTTGTTTCAAATTCGGGTTTGTTTGGTGATCGCTGCCCAACAAAAGTTGAGATAAAATAACTCATTTGGTGATCAACTCATTTTTAAATTTTCTTGATTCCTTGCTCTTATACTAAATGACTAGCCGACTTGCCTCTCTAATAGCATTATGCATTGAAACTGAAATTGTAATACACGTTTCCTATCGGCTCTTGAGTTACCGAACGACAAAACCTTTACCATCAGACAATTTCAAAATAAAATAATTCCCTCCCCCATTACAAAGGAACGGGAAATATTGCATGTCAAGACCAGATTTGTATCGGTCAGCAGCGCTTTGAAGAAAATTAAGATGCCTGAAGAAAAAGTGGCAAAAGGAAAATAGACAACGTTCGTAACAAAAAAGGGACTTGAAATAAGGGGATGTCATAAGAGAGAGAAAGAAAAAGAAATTATCTCATCTTTACGCCACACTACGTCATATCAATTTTTTTTCAAACATCAATTCTCTAGATGAAAAAATAGAATATGAGAAAGAAAGAAAGAGAAAGAGAGAGAAAGGAAAAAGGAGGAAAGAAAACAAAGTAAATAGTGTTTATAACTTTTGTATACTTTCCATATATATATATATATATATATATATATATATATATATATATATATATATATATATAACGTATTCCTTTGCCTATGATTAATATTGCATTTTGGGCGATATTTTTTTAATTTCTTGATGCAATGATTATTTTTGTTTCGGGCGATTTAACGAGTTTTAATTGAGAATTGATGAAAAATCTGTTGGGATGGGATGTTTTTTATAATATAAATATTTTTATGCGTTTTTTTTATTTTTAGGTTTAACATACTTTTATGCTTCTTCACAGAGAGAAATGTTGACGAATGATGCTAATTGCCGTCGCCGATCTTGAAAAGAGTCATTTCATTCCCTTTATTTTTTGTTTTTGTTTTTTATCACCCTTGTTCTTCAGATTGGCTGTTTATTTTCTCATCGAGTTGTTGTTCCGAGTACATATTCCGTGTGAAGATTTACCCTGTGGGAAAATTCTCTTTTCTTTTGAAATCAGACATGGAATATTATAGAAGGTTTTTACCCAGAGATGATATTTATAACCTTCAAGGATCACAACCTGGGTGCATAACCTGGTCAACTAACTAGCAACTGGAACTCTACAGCATGGGTCAAAACAATGCAACAGCAACTGTGAAAAAATGCTTTTTGTACAATGCAAATATAACTAATACAATCCCAAGAAGTTATTGTCGTTAAAATTATCACAAGAAATACATGGCATAGACTAATTCCGTCCCAACACTGTAAGCGACTAGTATCCTGGATCTGCCTCAAGATGATAAAAAGACATAAGTAGTCGTTTATGCTATGACATATGGCACTTTTATCCTAGATGGTGTAAAATTTGGAATCATTGCTGAACGAAAAACTGCAGCTGAATGATCTGAGATAATACACTTTTGCTGTGACAGGCACAGTGGACCCAGCCTAAAATCAGCTGATCAGGAACACAGATACGTTCAATCAAAACCAGCCAAAGTATAAAAAATGAATTTAGCTAGCAATACTCAGCTATTGATCTGAAGGAGTCTTTTTGCTGTATCAGCTAACAAGGCTCACCATCTGAGCTTTCTATGTGATAAATGGTATGAGAATGTGCAGCTGGAGCCTGCTTTTGGTCCAGCCTATCTCTATCTGAACATTGTCAAGAATCAAGGAGCTGACAGAGTCGTCATCCATGTCAATGACACTGATATCATTATTATGTGCCTGTATTATAGTGCAACGCATTTCATAAATCTACCTGAGCTTAAGATAAGAGCAGCCCAGAATGCATACCTACTAATCCATGAAATGCTTGTTGCACTGGGACCTTCACGGTATTGTGCAATATCCTTCATCTGCAGACTAAGAAACCACAAGTTATCTATATTTCATTAACAGGTGATTCAAGGACAGCACTGATGGATTTTATGAAGATTCTGACTCCCGTTTGTCTTTAATAAACTGCGTTGTGTTATGGATCCTTCATGTGAAGTTAGGTTTGATGAGAACCCTGCCGTTGTCATTACAAAATAAGGTTGGCCCCCTCAACAAAGTTATGAGATCTCATCATAGCTGTGAACTCAGCCTGTGCTGATCTTTTTGAGAATCCTGATCCGAGCAAAGTGAGAACATACAAGTTCCTTACAGATAAACCCTTTCAAAACTACTGACTCAAAGAGTGGATGCATTTTTCCAGCAGCTGAAAAGGGCTGCTCTGGCAACCACCATTGAAAAGAATGCACAGAAATTGGATGGTGTCTGGATGATGAAGAAGCAGTTCTATTTCCATCCACTCAGCCAACCTGGCCTGAGTCGATTAACAAGACAGTCTCATGTGGATGTATCAAAGGCTTCCAGAAGAAGTTCCCATGCAGAAGGAAGCGGTTCCATGTTACATAAAGTGTCATTGCCAGGGACTGGCAACCAAATGCTGCAGCACTTGAGAGCAGTGACAGCAGCAATGAGTCATAAAAATCACTAGAAAGTAAAGACGGTGTTTATTCCAGCAAACTTACTTAAAATAACTGCTGTACCATTAGAATGGATACCACATTTTGTTGGAACATTGGACATTCATTTTCAGTGTGAATGGCAATCTTCTTTTTTTTAAATTCTTGCCAAGTTGACGATTATTTTATATTCGATTTTTTCGTTAATTCTGTGTCAAATTTGCTGATAGGAAATGTCAATCTATTGTTAATAACCGACAAGATTAGAGTCAGACTCAGAATTAAAATGAAATAAGAATGTTATCAGGAAATTTGTTTCTTTGATCATCAAATTGGGTCATCTGTTTCTAAAAACAGAGATATGATTTACACAATAAACAAGTTATCAATTTGGCAGGAACCACTTAACATTTTAACTCCCATATAAGTTAACTCAATTTAGTTTGATCTATGACGTATAATACCTTCAATAAAGGTTGATACGGAAAGCAAATATTTTGGAGTGGCGGCGATTTACAACTTCTGCGTCCTATAGATCTCTGGTAGCAAGTTATGCACTCAGATTATGACCCTAAAGATCATTTCTGCGTCATAATTATTTATAATATTCCACGTCTATGAAAGAAACACTTTGATCCCTAATTAATGTACGAAATTTGATTTAATGAATCGCTGAGTGGGTTGTGTTACAGCCAAATCGCATTGGACACATCGGTTCTTGTACGTTCATCGAAGTTGAACAATGTGGAGCATGGTGTGTCCTTAGATGGATGAGCGTTTGGGAATATCAAGAGCCGCTAGCAGCTGAGAATCATATAGAAAGCCACCCATGGTGATCCCTTTAATCTTCCTAAGGAGGAGACTGATCTCTACACTATCGTCAATCACACGTGTCAAAGGCCCTCGTCTCCCTCACTCCCTTAATTCTCCTATTTGTTTTGCTTCGACTGACAAGAAACGAATGAATGAACTGAATAGATTGTCCTTGAAAACCATTCAGACTATGAAAGATGCACGAAAATAGATTTGGTAAATCAGTTAGATAAATCCTCCTATTTGAATGACATTAAACTCTTGTCGATTTTCCTGTTCCTTTTTCATGTGTGATGGCATTATTCAGCTTATAACCTTGTCGTTGGTTCAGTTTTCACTGTTGGACTTTTACGTTATTAATTTTAACGTTTATCAGTCGTTCCACATGAAAGTCAATTCATAACCGATATTTTAAGATTAGAAGAATATACAGGATAGGCATAAAGACTGGACAAATTGGTAATATCTGTACATCGCTTATGATGAACAACACATTGCATATTTCATTAAATAAGTTTATATACCTTTACCTCCTTGTCAGGACTTAATAAGCATAACCCCCAAAAGCAAGAAAATCCCTCTTTTTTTTACAAAAAAAAGCGTCTGCAACCAATGCACCCTCTCGATAGTCACCTACGGAGCAGAAAAGTGGGACATAACCAAAAGATTGACTCTCAAACTGTGGACTATGCAGAGTGCACAGAGGAGAAAATAATGTTTGTCTTTACATGAAGAAATAGTATATTAGAAAAGCAAACAGGAGTCAGAGTCGTAGAAACAATCCGAAAACTTAAATGGCAATTAGCTGATCATGTTGCATAAATGCCTGACATCTGCTGGACATCGCGACTCACAACATGGATGCCAAATGCGGAATTGAGGTCGGCAAAAATAAGATGACGTGACGAACTGGACAAGTTCAGAAAGTACTGGCTCTGAGACCCACAATTGAGAGGATTGGCGAATCTTTGGGGAGACCTATGTCAATCAACGAACATAAAAAGCTGCTAATGCTGTTGCGACTAATGATATACATAATTCCGACGATCTGTTAATTGGACACTGCTTTAACTCTTGTTAAGTTTACAAGTCTGTTGTTTATTTTGTATAATGCAAATTCCAATCTGTATTTTTCTCTTTTCAGTTAAGAGTCGTAAACAAATCGGTTGGCGAGGAAATGTTGATAATCTTTATGTGAAGGACTTGAAAATAGAAATGAAGCATTTGCAATAATTTGAAAGGGATTTTACAGAATTCATATTCGTAGAGAAAGACGTTGAGGTACATATTGAAAGAAATATCAAAATTAACAGAAAATCAACATGACAAATAAAACTCCAAGTTGTCTCCGCCACATTTTGAGAAAATGAATGCAGCGTATTTAATGTACTGTATGAAGCACTCATCTGGCTGTATTTAGAACTCAGTTCCTGTATTTGGTCATTCTAAAATAAATTTAACAAAGACTCAATAGAAAGAGTACAAAAAAAGCCAGAAAGATGATCCCCAGCATTAAACACCTGCCATATTCGGAGAAGCTAAAAGAGCTTGATCCGGAAACAGTTCAACGGTATAACCCGTACTGGTCTACTGGAAACATTTCCATCATTTTCCATCAGATAACCTCAGATCTACAAGCCATCGACCAAGACTGTAAGTGCAGAATCTGTCCAGATAAAATTGTGCAGCAGCCATCACTGGTCAGAGGACACTGCAAGGAACAGCAAATTCAAACAGCCAACGGAGTTATGAAATAGTCTTCAGATAGATCCACTCCTTCCAGGAATAAGCTATCAGAAGCCACAGTTTCTTCTCCGAACATATTCAAATCAGATCTCTGTAAAAGTATCGGAAACCGAATATTGGAGTATGAATTTTTCAACTTACTAATAAGACATAGTAGGACTGCATTGTTTGACTTTAATAAACTTATAGTGTCCTGACTGACAAATATGGATATCATGTAAAAAGATGTCAAAAATGCTTGGGGTTTTTTTGGGGGGGAGGGGGTCTACCCATCAGGGCTGACTCCCGAGTCTTCCCAGCCTTGTGCAATCAAAGGTGTTTATCAAAAAAAATCCTTAATCTATCAAAAAAATTAATCAACTTTTCACTTAACTCATGGCTCACCCTTCATAAAATTTAATTGAATCTCTTTGAAAAGTTTTGGAGCTTACTTGGCTGAGGCAAAAGCAGCAAGACATTCTACAATTACTATGAAAATATTATTTTGAGGAACCTATGAGCCAAAATTTCTTTAATCAATTCGTTCTCAGTTTATAAAGACACACTTTGCCTGCCTGTCTATGTATATGGGGTATCTAAGCAACAACGTTTCCTTTAAAAATGAATCATTAAATACAACAGATAAACCTTATCTACTTTTTTTTATCAATTTTTCCCGTTGGCAAAACGATTAAAAATTATGGAGTTTATTCTTATCAAAACCAAACATTCTTCGAACCCAGAGCTGGTATTCTAAAATGCATTCAACACTACCAAGCGGAAGCGATGTTTTTGGCTCGTGATGTAACGTACAGTTATATAATCAAAAATGTCCACATTCACTGGGTACATGTCCTTGTGAATATTATATATATATATATATATATATATATATATATATATATATATTATCAATTTGTGACAAACAAACATCTATTAAAAACTGTTTAAAACCTTCAACTAGAGAATACTAGGTTCAGTAATTTAAAGATAGAGAATGATAATAAAAGTGGATTAGTAAGTAATACGGTTATTCACATTGGTATATAATCATACTAAGCGTTAAACCATGCCTGACAAATAGAAATCCTAGCTAGAGAGGGAACAAGATAAACAACCAGAAGGAACCACCTATATATCTTTTTTACTGTAACAAGAAAATAAGAATAACACGAAATCGTTGAATACGACTAAATTTATTGTTGATTATAACTAAAACAAATATTGTTGTTAGACCTCTCACTCATAAAATCGTAAAAATCATTATAATTATTTTGATATTATTAATACAAGTAAGTGTGGGAGATCATTTGTATGCATACATAGTCGTAATGGATAGAACCGTTAGACCTTAGGAAACCTTCATATCTGATTGGATAATCATATATTACGTTATTCGGTAGTAAACGGACTCAGGAGTAAATGTCAATGGAATCTTGGGTTATTAATCCATAAATGTGTTCATTGATGAGCTAAATATGTTTCAGGAGGTATTCCCATCTTCAGTTGCGTGTTCTTTATGTGTGTGCTTTGTGCGTGTGTGTACCATTAAGTGGTTAAAAGTTTAATGTGGGACAAAAATTCATCATCAGAGGCTTCACTTTGTGAGCAAAAATTGCTATCCTTTTGGGGTCATCCTGATGTGGCTACATAGGAATTCTGAACCCTTCCAGCTCCGAAATGGAGTAAGGCAAGGCGATACCAGCTCACCCTAAACTCTTTACAGTCTGCCTTGAGATGATCTTCCGAAACATGGACTGGTGGAGTAGAGGAATCGAAATAGACGGCGAATATCTGACCAAACTCAGATTTGCAGACGGCATCGTCCTTTTTGCAGAGAACCTACACGACCTCCAACTAATGCGAGATGAACTAAACGAAGAAAACCAAAAAGTCGGCCTGCACGTATACTTTAGTAAAACGGAAATCATGGGCAACAATCAAATTGAGAATAAGAACATAACTGTCAAGATTGAAGATGTAAAACTGGAGAAGGTTGACCACTACATCTACCTAGTGCAACGAATCTCAATGAGATTCTCAAAAGAAGAGGAAATTAAGCGAAGAATCACTCTAGGGTGACAAGCTTTCGGCAGAACAAGCTCAACCTTCAAAAACCAGACGATCCCAATAATCCTAAAAAGAAGAGTATACAGCCAGTGCATTCTCCCGATAATCACTTATGGAGCTGAAGCATGGAACCTAACCAAAAGACAGACCTGCAAACTGATAAGCATGCAACGTGCGCATGAGAGAATCATACTCAACCTCACATGGAGAGACCACAAGATAACACAGTATATCAGGAAGGAAACGGGAGTCTAAGACATTATAGAAACTATCAAAAAACTTAAATGGCAATGGGCAGGCCATGTTGCAAGAATGGCAGACCACCGATGGACATCACGACTTAAAACATGGATCCCCAGAGATGAAGAGATGATCTGGACAAATTCAGATAATTCTGGCTCTGCAACGCCCATGATAGAGAATTGTGACGAATTCTAGGGAAGGTTTATATCCAACGACAGAAGTTAAAAGATTAATGATGATGATGATAGTGATCAAATTTGGATTCCCTAATTGACTGAGTTTTATGAATAACTTCATACTTGCATATGTATTATTTGCAGAATATTATATTATCTAGGCTAAAGTACCTTCCGGCTATCAATTGGGTTATCTACTTGACCATCGTAGGGCAGATCGACCGAAGTAATAGTTCTCTTGTCCTCTCTTCCATACTTCTTAGTCTATAATTATGGCGTTTTTTTTTTTTGGATGAGTTTTTATGAGTTTTCAAGTTACTATTTGTACATAACGAATGTATTTGTTAACTCTGCCAATATTGAAGAGGTATCTGTATTACCCTTCGTCTGTCCATCTTTCCGTCTGTCACTCCATCCGTCAGTCCCTCCGTCCGTCAGTCCGTCCGTCCGTCAGTCCATCCGGCTGATCAATGTTCAATTACTTCCCCTGACAATGTTTTAGGCGCTCCCCTGACAATGTTAGATAGGCGCTCCCGAGTGCTTTCAAGTTACTTTTATATGCTGGCAAATCAACCGACGTTATTATCTTGCCGTCCGATCTTCCATCCCATTTTATCTCTGACCGCTGATCAAGATGACGCACCTGATAACTTAATGAATCTTAGAGCAGTGTTTCTTGAACTGGCGAATGATTCTTGCAAGGGTGAAAGAAATTACATTGGAACTGAATGAACATACGAGGTAAATTGAAACAGTTCCAGGTGAATATGTTCCGTGTCTGCTCGTCAGTTAGTCAATGACGATAAACGTTGCTAGAGCCGCTAATGGATCTAAAAACAATCTGTTTAATCTTCAATATTTGATTTGTAACTTCAAGAGTTCTTCCGGATAAAAATAAAGCACCTATTACCCCACACTGTGTCCCTTTTCTTTCTTTTTTTCTTTTTTAATTACTTTCTCTATTTACTACAAAGAAGCACTGGGTAGCAACGAGAAGCGAAGCATGAATATAATTTATTAGCATAAAAAAATTACTCAGACCAATGAATAAGCTAGAAGTAAGGGGAAAAAACGAGAAACAAGACGAAAATATCATAGATTAAAATTTTCAAAAGATCAATAAATAACCTGAACCCAACCAATGATCTGAAACCTAACTCTAAATTAATTAATCACCCCGAATCTCTTGGTAAAAAGTTGAATTTCCCTTTATTTCGCTTCTCATTCCAAGATGCATCCGGATGCAACGAGAAGCGTAACAGAGATATCATTTATTAGCTGTGAGAATTGCTGTAATTAATGGATCCTGAGTCATTTGATTAATCAGGAAAAAACTTCTGTATGAAATCGCTTCTGAACTACATCCCCGTTGCTTCTTGTGTGATTTCTTTTCGAATTTACGAGTCGAGTTATGACTATTTTCAATGTAGCTGTTTTTTGATTTTTCGTATTTGGTAGCCCAGTTTGGCCGATTTTAAATGTTCTTTTATACCTTTTATTTTAATTTGGGATTATTCCCATAATCAAAAAATTGGAAAACAATATCTAAAAATTCAACCCTGGTTCCTGGCTACAAAGTGCGTTTATTGAAATTACTTCTTTTTTTTAAGTTTTAAAACTGAAACCTATTCTACATTCTATTCAGAGCTGGATAAATCTAGTGCCGTACGTATAGCATGTGCTACTTTTTCTATCTTGTTAATCCAGAACTGCATCTAGTCTATCCAAATTTACACCGGGTTTAAGAAACTCGATAAGTAATAAGATGCACCATCATTTATAACATCTATTGACGTCACTGACTGACATACCCAAATATGTGTTACAGCTCTTGTTCAGTTTTATACACGAAATGTGAGTTACGTCCCTTTATCAGTATTGTCAATTTAGATTTTTTTCTCCTCTAAATGTAGAGGTGTTTAGTTGCGTCTAGATGTCAGAAACTGCTGTTTAGATGATTTTCAATAAACTGAGTAATGTCTTTATGTACGTTATTGGAATAAGATGATTCATATTTTGAATAAATAAAGTAATATCCTAATGAAATAGATATTGAAAATAAATGAAAAGTCATATTATATGTCTGGAGAATGTCTTTAACTGTTTTCGACTCAATTTTAGACATAAACCTGAAAATAAAGTTGGTGAAATTTCCCTTGCTTGATCTTCACAAAAGAGAAGAACTAGTGCGTCAATGGTCAAGCATGTTATGTACGCATTTATCTCTGTGTAATTCTAGGGAAAGACGTTTTCTAATTTCGGTGCAAATTTCTTGATAGGAAAGGAAATCATTTTTAGATCTCTCTGTGATATATGCACAAGCAGGAAAACGTGAATTCTATGAGATAAATATTGGAACTTAGAACTTTTGAGATTGAGGCGGCATTAACGGACACGGAGCTAAAATGCTTCCTTGACTTTTGATCGAATTTTTTAATCACAAACTGCCGTCCATAGGTGATCACGTCTCTGTGCACATCAAACTGAGAGACCAGATGACTGTATGTTAGGGTTGGAGTGAGTGAGGGGGCATAGTTATCTATATGGATACGACGACACGTGGAAATGCACTCACGTGTATGTGCACGCTATTTTATTGATTTTCACTTCTATTTTCCTTAATCTAAATTTTAGTTGATTTTTATCACAACTGGACCCATGGCGTCAATCTACGGCAATTTGTAAAAAGAGTGAATTGGAAATGAAGGATAAGTTATCAGTGAGATTTACGTCCTCTTTGCTACAGGGAAACCTGGTTAAACGCACCAGCAATTCAAACCATCATAGCTATGAGAACTCGATGACTTAGCAGAAGATCAAATCCAATCCTTAAAGCCATTGTCTGTTCCAATCTCTCCAACACCATGTTTGTTTTAGTTTCTGTAACTGTAATAAGTGAAAAGATTATCTTATATTTTCTATTCTGCTTAGATGAATTATTGTATACCATTAAAGCTGGAAAAAGTAGACTCTACATCTACATAGGACAACCAATATCCATGAAATCCTCAAAAGAATAAGGAATCAAGCAAGAATCACCCTGGGATGGCAAGCCTTCGGTAGAGCAAGCTCAACCTTCCAGAATAAAAAAATCCCATTGGTACTGAAAATAAGTGCATAGAACCAATTATTCCGATCGTCTCCTATGGCGCTGAAACATGGAACTTAGTCAAGAGACTGACCCGCAAACTGAGAAGCATTCAACAAGCACATGAAATAATCATGATCAACCTCACATTGAGAGAGCACAAGACAGCACATAATATTAGGGGAAAACAGGAGTCCTAGACATCACAGAAACTATCAGGAAACTCAAATGGTATTTGGCTGGTCATGTTGCGAGAATGGCAGACAACCGATTGATATCATATCATGACTTTCAACGCGGCTCTCTAGAAATCAGATGCAGAACTGAGGCTGGCGAAATGAACTGGACAGGTTCAGAAACTATTGGCACCGTAAAGCCTACCATAGAGAGGTGTGGCGAATCCTGGGGAAGGTCCGTGTCCAAATACGGACGACGATGATGATGATGATGATGATGATGATGATGATGATGATTCTTGTCGAGAGCTTATCCTTCATTTCCATTCTGCACTGTTTTCGTTGGTTGACTGCCTGCATTCAGTTATGATAAAAGGTCATTAAGAATAAGGATGAAGGTAAATAGTTATCAAAATTAATAATTGTTTGCTATACTTAATCTAATCAAGATAAAAATACAAAAAGATAATTGCTTTAATGACACTATCAGTACATTAAAAATAAATGAACATGACGCTGGGGAGATCGGATTGAATAATTGGTTTAGAATTGATCTTAAGCCGAGCAATAGAGTACTCGTAGCACGGGTGGTTATAAGGAGCAGGGTGTTTGCCAGTATTTTCTAAAAGAAAAGAGACGGAAGTTCAAATCTTACCGTGAAAATATCTTTTATTTCCGATACGCGCTGTTTACTCATTCTGCAGGTCGATAGCCTGAGTAGAGTTGTGATGAAAAAGCAATTAAGAACCAGAATTGTAGAAAGATTGATAATGGTTTGCAATAATTTTCCCCTTTTTCAATATATAAGATAACAAGTCGCTTCGTTGATCATCCCAATAACTGTTTTTGTTGAAGGAGTTACATGAAGAAAATCAGGATCATCAAATGATGAAATTTTAGGATTTTAGTCAGAAATCGTCCGTCAAAACTGTTACAAAAATATTTTTATCTATTTATCGTGATAATATAAATAATATTTTAAATAAGTTAAGCAATATTCTGACAAAATAGATTATATATATATATATATATATATATATATATATATATATATATATATAGATAGATAGATAGATAGATAGATAGATAGATAGAGAGAGAGAGAGAGAGAATTGTGAGCTTGAAAATAAAGTTAGCAATATCTCCCTAGCTAGATACTCGCAAGAAAAGAACCAAGGCATCTTTACAATATAATAAAAATGATATTTCTTTTGAATGAGGTACAGTCAAAAAAAACTTCTAGTTTTATTGTCCATGGGGGTGTCTCCAATCAAAATGAAATAGTTGTCATACTCTTATGATCTCATGAAACAAATGAAAATAAATAAATTCATAGACTTTATGTTTTGATGAAGTCAAAGTGCGACCTAAATTATATTTTGAATGATTTGTACCGTTTATAGGGTACTATGAATGATTGAATGTATCAAAAATGACCTGCGATATCTAGTGCTCGATATTCCTCGCTGAATGATGCTCAGCGGTCAGATGGCATTGTGAATAATGAATGTTGTATGGCATAGAATATAACAAACACATTCTAAATATCCAAATCAAGCGTTGGAAATCATTTGAACCAGCCAGTTTATGTTAATAGCTTTGATTTATAACTTCTACATATTACGCTCTATAATTCGTTTATTCTACATAGGATACTTTACAACGACGCGGAGCACAAGAGATTGTGGGGCAAGTGAAATGAAATACTTGTAAGCGTCACCAATAGTAACAAAACGATTGATTCTAACAAGTACTGCTTTCGATTAGAGCAACTGGGAGCAGAAAATGACGAGAGCGTTCAAAATAAGAAAAGGTGTAACATTTCATCAGGATAACACTACAGTGTATGTTTGTTTAGTGACAAGGCAGAACAGGTTATTGTTCAACTGGGAATGTTCACTCATCCGTCGTGTTCTACAGATATTGTTCTTTTGGTTTGCCATTGATTCTGGTCTTGGCAGAATTCTCTTCATGAGAAGAATTAAATTCCTTCGGAGATTGCCAAGGATGCCCAAATCATAAAACTAGACGCTAATAACCATTTCATAAGCAATGATGATGCAGCGCTGATTTCCGAACACAAGATTCACATTAAGGTACATTGCAGATCTATGGACAAAAAGCATTACCATCATCATGTACTCTCACGTATTTTCAGTCTCATATGAATTTTTAAAATACAGACAATAAACTAAAAAGAACACAGACAGTGGACTCCTCTGGCAACGCCATTATCACTAGAATATGAATGAAAATCTGTATGTATAAGTGAGAGGTGTAACACCGTCTGCCAATCTGTCCGTATGTCCGTTTGGCTGTTTCACACTAGGAACCACCTGAAAATGGCTGCATCCCAACCAAATTTGGCATGCTTACTCTATGAACTTAGGGAAAGGGTTTAAAGTATAATCTTTTGAAAAGAAATTCAAAAGGTTTCAGAGTTTGCTCTATTTAAAAAATTACTATAATGCTCAACTGGACCCTTACATTCCCTTAACTCCATTAAAAAACTTTTTTCAAAATTACCAATTCAAATATTAATATCAAATACAACTAAATTACAAGAAATAAGAACGTAAAATACATATGATAAGCAGTTATAAGACAACAGGTTGAAATAGCACAAGTCAAACAAATGGTTTCCGTGACACACGGCCATGAATACTTTGAGACTATACATAAAATTTGACAAAAATGTTCTTCTTTTTCAGCGTTACAATATGAAAGTTTACACGACTACATATATATATATATATATATATATATATATATATATATATATATATATGTTTCGATATATTATATCTCCTCTTCGGTGTGGCTATAGACTTTCCATTATCCCATCCAGTACCGCGAGGCAGAATTAGAATCCTTAACTTCGGACCTGCAGGCAGATATCCTACCTCTGGGCTACGGAATTGGACAGTCAGTAAGACTGAATTAAAGCGATATATTTGTTTACACATAAATCCACCAGAGTGCTCTATTCCTATGGAAGAGCATTGCATAAGCTTACAGTGGATGAGTTACCTCACTTAAAGAGTGCTCAACCCTGAATAGAGGAGCATTAATTATATTCGTACTTCGCGAGGAGGAACTTTCTCTATTTATAGGAATCAAAGTGAAGGAAAAATGATTGAAGGGGTGAAAGCAACTTTCCCTACTTCAATGGGTCAGAAGTAAAGGGAAACTATTTCCCTTTCAAGAGATCAAAAGTGAAAGGAACTTTTCTTCCATTTATGGGTCAGAATTGAAAAAAGAAAATTCGCCTTTAACGGTTTCATAGTGAAAGGACCCACACTTCCTGAAATGCTTAGAAGTGAGGGTAAACTTTTTCCCTCTCAAATGGTCAAAAGTGAAGGGAAACTTCTTCCGCACTCTAAATGGACAAAAATAAATGGAAACTTTTTTTCTCTTTAAGGGGTCAAAAGTGAATGGAAATTGTTTTGTTCTTTTACAAGTCTGAAAGTGTTAGTCTCTTTTTTTTTTCACTCCTTGAATATCTTCCCCGGTGTCAACTAGTATTTCCATTTGTCAATTCACGATGCAGGGGAGGTAACAGTAAAAAATGGTCCCCTACACACACACTTTTTGCTAATTATCAAGAAACTCATTATCTTTTTCTTGTTCACGGTAAATGAGGAAAGATTTTGGTTCTAATTCACTTTTCCATCATTTCTATTTTTTTCTGAATTTTTTTGATAAAATGAACAAATGCAATCGGTAAACAAAAACTTATCTACTCTATATAACCAAGTCCGATTTGCCAGTTCCAGAATTGAAGTATAAGTGATTAAAAATTGGAAAAGGTGGAACGTGGGGGGCAAGCTTATTAGGGGAGGCACAACTGATAACATCGATTTGGTAAACAGATTAAACTAAAAACAGAATTGAGTCAAGTGTCTAAATATCAATTGAAACTGCAATCATTCTGAGACAGACAGTCATTGCATGGACTGTGACTTTTGACCAGCCATTGTCCTGCTAGGCTATAAAAGATTGCATTCTGCCTTGAATCGTCAGTCTACCGACTCAATCCGTTATAGAAACTGCAAACGTCCACATCTCTGGACAATATGGGTTTCACAACGGTTACCTTTTGTGCCGCTCTGCTGGTATTGGCAAATGCTGGTAAGTCGCAAATTTTGCTCTTCAGAAATTTCTACGCCATTATTCCTAGAGGGAGAATTTCCTTCTTCCATAAGAAATACACTGAACCAAAATACCAAATTAACTCATTTTCTATTACCTCTATTACTACAGCTACTATTTTGTTCATAAAGAGTTTTCATACCAACCATATCTGATGGTTCTCAGTGGAGATCAAGTGACCTCAAGTCTCCTCAATACTACAACAATCTCATCAGTATTCAAACTCATTTTTTAATGCTGCTGCCTGAAGTGTCTGTTTGGTAGCAGAGATAGTAGGGTCTTAGTCTCTTGTGTCCATTGTCAATATTTGAACCCAGGCGAAAGCTAGGATTTCAAATGCAACCCTTTCGCATTTCCGATACCCACGGCAGTTAATACAATTATGAACCTTTGCAATCTTTTATTCAGTATCAATATCATTCGATGAATATTAATCTAAATAAATAATATAGAATCATTCCTAACAATGACAGGAGTAAACCACGGAGAGATGCAGGCGAAAGCTCCAAGGCAAAAATTGATGGACACTTTAAATAGGATTTTCTGTTAATCAAAAATATCCTTGTATTGTTTTCAATATCAGAGACCAAGAATTTCCTCTTCTATTTCCCATATCAACTGAATAAAACAAAATGAAAGGAATCGGCAATTCTCACTTCAATCTCTTTTGGTCCAGTCCAGTTCTTCATGGATTTCGTCGAACGACATTTTGGGGTTTCATCTTAAATTTTGCTCGAATTCGTGTTGTTTCCAGCTTTTCTTTAAAACATTTGGGAATTGTTTTCCTCGGGACTTGCAAGACAAGTCCATGTACGACTTGTCGTCTTTGTGCAATCTATAGCATCGATTGCCGTCAATGACTGACAAAATGTCTTCTTTGTCCCTCGTTAATTTAGATGTTTTTTCATCTATATCTAGATGTATTTTGTGTCTAGATGTCAGAATTGATATTTAGACAATTTTCAATAAAATGAGTAAAATTTGCATTTAATTTGTATTAATAAGCTGAGTAATATTTTGTTTAAAATTGGTAATAATGTAATAAAATAAATGTTGAAGATTGAAGTCACATTTAATCTATTAATGATAGGTGATATATTTTTAGATGTTTATCTATAGAATCTAGATGTTTTTCGACTCAATTTCCGATATAAGCTTGAAAAAAAAAGTTGTTAAAACTGCACTTGCTAGAATTCCACACAAATAAAGAACAAGCTCATCTTTGGCCTGACTTTCGGGCTTGTTTCTCTTTGCAAGAGTTAGGCTACACTATTTGGACCTAGTCCATCCTTATGATTTTACTGTTGAATTACATAGAAATGTTCCATTGATCAAACGCGTGAAACGAATACGTACGCGTACGCAATCGAACCCTTTAACGTGCATACTCACATGTCTGAGTGTGCATGTATGTACATTTTTAAGAAAAACTGTTTCTGCATGTTAGTATATTTGTAGTACTAATAATGAACCAGAGATTTGACCTGATCAATCATCATCATCATCATCATCATCATCATCATCATCATCATCATCATCATCATTATCATCATCATAACTACTGATACAGTCTTTTCTCTAATCTTTCTTTACGTTTTTTGTTTAATATCAACAAAATGTATCATTGTCTTATGGTAACATGAAAACTACTCATTCAAGTAGAAAGAGTAGTTTTACAAGCCAGATTTTATAAGCCAGCAGTGTGATTAGCTTGATGATTAACTTGTCTCAAAGGCCAACAGCTTGGATGTCAACACGGTCATTTCAGCTCTCTGAGCCACTGGGAAAATGCAACAAGCCAAAAGAATGGACGAAGCATGCATGAGCTGAACTCCACTTCAAAAAACTGGTGCAGGTAGGAGGAGTTAAAAGACCACCTCGACAAGGATTCCTTTGTCCTGAGAGTGAAAGAGTCTCTGCGACAAAGAAAATGAGATTTTGTAAGATTTTAAAATCTGTTTAAACAGAAAGGCTCAGTTTTGATGCGAAATCTGCAGAATTCTTTTACCATCTTTGATTTATTAATTTGCACTCCCTATGCCCAGGTTTGCCAGAGACACTTCTTGCTCAAAACACGCCAAAAATGGAAGAATTCTAAAATTGTAATACTTCTATACACATTAAGAATAAAAATAAAAATATTTAAAATATTACTGTAACAAATCAACTTGTTTGTTCCGTACGAATGGAAACAGTGAGGGTTGAGTTTTGCATTATATTGTAAATAGAACCTCCCGCATACCCTTGAAAATTTGACTTTTTTCAAACTGACACGTTTCTCGATGAGGACAAATTTTACAATTTAACCATAAAATAGCCCAAATGGCTACCCTGCTAGTGACAATCATCTCTTCGTAGGGGACTGCGGAATGCTGACCCTCTCTTAATAGAAGGAGAGAAAATAATGTTAGCGTATTTAACGTTTCCTAATCAATGAGTTTTTAATGAAACTCCTGATCAGGCTTGCAAAAAACTTATGACTCAAAAGGAAAGAAAAACAGTTTATGAAAATAGTGTGTTTAAATCTAACTGAATTTGCTTACTTTTATACGTAGAATATAATGATTACTTCTCCCCTTCTTTAATACATCTTGAAAGAGTAAAATTAGTTACTAATGACACAAAGATTCTTGCGATGAAATTGACTTTTATACAAGTTAGACTTTTATTTTTCGTCGGTTATCGATTTCCCTCTGATATTTTTGTTCGTTGCGTGCTTATAGCTAATATTACAACTGTACACATATGATATGAGACATGTTTGATTGATGATTAATTTATAAACGGTTTCAGATAGTTGAAAAAATCATTTTGAACACGTGCGTATAAACATATGGGTTACTTTCAAGAATTTATTTATTTGAGGTATTAAGAACCCCAAATTATAAACAATTTTGAAAATATAAGCCAGAAGATTGGTTAAAAACAGATCTGGTGAGGGGATCCAGCATTGACAGCCCTGTTCCAAATGACCATCAAGTATTTTATTTTAAATCATGACTATTTACCATGCATTCACTTTTATCTGTTCTTTCCAGGTCCAGTTTACAAACTCGCGGCTACTGAAGAAAATGCATGTGCTTTGACATGTTCCGGTAAGAAACACTTTTGTTCATCATCTATCTCAATACGTTTCATTTTTAGAATATATATATATATATATATATATATATATATATATATATATATATATATATATATATTACAGTCGATAATTGAAAAAAAAAATAGTGTCAAAATTTGAAGCCATGTAATAAGAATTACATCGTAGAATAGATATGGTTAGAATAAATTCTTTTCATTACATAACCGGCATTTCCCACAGGAAAACATTTAAAAAGGAGTAAAAAAAAACATCTAGATTTTTGAAAATCTATATATTATTCATAAACTATACCTGTTGAAATAAGACTCAAAAGAGGCCAGAAATCATTTTAGAAGGGGTCTAGTGGAATTTCAAGTCTGTAGGCAAAACGTTCTGACAAGGAGCGCTGGAACACACTCAAAATCACAAATACATAAGAATAGAACCCTTTGGTGGCTACAGCTTTTCAATATATATATATATATATATATATATATATATATATATATATATATATATATATATATATATATATATATATATATATATATATATATATATATTTTATTCGTGGTTGATGATATTTAATCTCAGTGCTTAATATTAACCTACGTAAATAGAGCTATAAATTGATTAATTACATTTACAAGGAAAAAATCCATGCCAAAACTGACTAATTCAAAAGTCCAATGGATTGAGGGATGAAAAAAATAAAAGATTTTTTTGATTGTAGGAGAACTAACCCGAATCTTGTCCTAATTTAGTTTGCAATCTAATACATTTTCAATGGTACTCTGTTTCCTTACAAAACGAATTTATGGAAATAATGAGCACGCTTTTGAAATTGTCAAAAATTAACTAATTATTTGACTTCAATAAATCCTCCAGCACTTATACATTTATGAATCAATTAATGTATGAATAGGGTATATTGTGAGAAAAATAAGTGGAAATATTTTCCAAGTTTATCAACTCCCCCTTAGTTAGTTTCATGAAATATCTATAAAATCATTTTTTCATATATTGTTATATTTGAAGTTATTTTTATCGGTGTACGCCAGGTGCTAGCAAATGGATAAAATTCATGAATTGATGTTTACAAAATATTGATATCAGCTGGCCTTGATCAAAGTATATAACTCAAAGATTAAACACTTATCAGGTTTAACTATAATCTTACTGATAAAAAATCATTTGTTTTTTTATGATTATCAATTAACTGAATCCTCATGTAAATTCATGGGTATTTTGAGAATTCTTACGAGTGATAGCATGGTTCACCAAGAAAATGTTGACACTTATTTCTTCTAATCTCATAAATAAGACGCTTCTAATCGAAGCATGTATTATTCTTTCTTCCCACTATTATTTTCATCGAGATTCATCAATGATCCATTTGATGATGAGGAACAGTTTCTATCACCACAAGCATATCGTTCATCAGAAAAAGTCAAGAAATTTTCTTACTGATATAAATGAGATTTTATAGGAAATGGGATTCAACGAGTTTCCCAAAGACATTTTGAAAGGAGATTAAGATTCCAGAAACTTGATTGATTCTATTTTTCAGACAACAACAAATTCAATTACCAACTTGGAAACGTCTACGAATTCTCTTACGAGGCCCAAACAATGACCAAAATGAACGGTGCATCCGAAGACTCTGCTACTATCAACATGAACGCCAAGGTTGAGATTGAACCCCTCACCAAATGCGATCTTATCATGAGGGTAAGTCGAACAACTCCCAATGATTTTATTGGAAAGATTTTGTTTCCGAACAAGCTTCTTCTCATCAATCAAGGAAAATCCTTGAATTCGATTTTCTCATTTTTAATAAACTCTCATCTAGTGTTATTCATGGAAGAGTTGGTTAACTACAAAGTATTATTTGAAATATCTTTACTGGCTTAACTTCAATTCCAAAAGCATACACACACACACCCACACACACACACACACACACAGCATCGGGTCAGTCTACGTGGTGACCGGAATCAAATTCAATTAAATTTTCTCTATAATCTACAAACTCTCACATAACATTTCTCTTATGACTTTCTTCCTTCATAGTTTTTCTGATTCCTTCTCTGCCGTGCACTCTCTTTTTCTTCTTTTTTATCATTTTTCATTAACACTTTCTCCCTCAGCTTATTCTCTCAATAGAAATATTTATGTACTTACCTATGTATTTCTTCATGGTTTTCATAACTTTGGTCCTCATTTCATATTTACTGCTCTAATTAATGTTATGCTACCAAATGCTCGATTAACCACTGCCCTAATCTTGGAATGTTGATGTTTCCTTCCAGATCAAGGACGCTTCTCTCCGAGATTCTGAAGACGATCAGAATTCTCAGGCTTTCAAGGAAGCCATGATGAAGCAACCCTTGAAGTTCTCATTCCAAGATGGCCGCATTGATCACATCTGTGCAATGGAGGGAGAATCAACATGGACTCTGAACATCAAAAGAGGTATCCTCTCTGCTTTCCAAAACTCGATGGATAGCTTTGATCGCAATCAGAATTTGACTGAGGTTCGTTTCATTCATTTTACACTTTATAATAAATTAAAAAAAGAACAATATTCTTTAAAAAAGGATTAGCCTAATTTTCACTTAAATGGAATAATTGCATTGTAAAATATATTTCTTTCAGACCGACGTTGTTGGTACCTGTCTTTCTGAATACAAAGTTATAGTCAATGACCGTCAAACTGAGAGAGTAGAGAAGACGAAAAATCTGCTCGGATGTAGCGACCGTGAAGGTTACCACCTGGCTATCCAATCCATCGGATATAATGTGCCTTCAGTGAGTATTCTGTCACCTTTCATGTTGTCCCGTAAATTCCAAATGGTTTTCCCAAATATCAGATCAATAAACTTTGTTGTGTTTTTCCTTTCCAGTTCGTCAAATCTCTTCCCCTGATGAAGAGTGAATATAAATGTACACAGACACTGGATCTCGGCTCTAATATCCTGCAAAGTTCTACATGTTCAGAGGAACACGTGTTCAGACCATTCTCTCACGGAAAGAACGGTGCCACGACAACCAGTGAACAGATTTTGACATTAATCAACAAAAAGAAGGCAGGGCGTTCTTCAAATGGTTAGTTTTTGTTTGTTTTGTCTTTTCAGTTTTTTCTCTTTTGTAGCTAACTATAGCCTTGATGCTGGCTATGGTAAGAGATTTCCCTTCCGGGGATTCCAATGTCACTAGTGTCTCGGCTTGAAATATGTGAAATTGACCTAGAGGCGACACGCACCAAGAGTGGATTCACTCACTCCATCATTCTTGCTTATGGCACTTCGTATCTCAAAGCGGTCACCTATCTGACTAGGTTCGACATTGCTTAACTTCAGCGATCGCATGAAAACCGGTGTATCCAACGCCATCTGGCTCATCGTCCTAATTAAAGTAAGTAGAGTCCTTACGCTCACTATGGCTACAGCCATCCTTAATTTGGGCTGTCTGTGCTATTCTATCCCTATCTAAGGGGTGAGATGGATTTCTGCTTCTCCCAAGGCCATCGGAAGTGTAGACAAACTCATCTGAGGCAATTTGTCTCCACTTCGACCGAATAGACTTCGGGAAAAGCATAAATCTACCTCTCCTCCTAGCTATGGATAAGCAGACGAGTCTCTATCGATTGATGAGACCAAAATTCAGGAAATAACTATGTGCTGATGTTTAATTGTATCATATCGGTAGTGGATTGAACCTAGGCCTACCAAGGCCTGATCACTATACCACTGAACCAAGATGATCAGTATTAAACAAATGCTATGATTTTTAGATAATTTTTCTAAAATATGAACCAATTTTGGATAAAGAAAGTTAATAACTCCACCAATGTGGAAGGACATCAGTAAAACTGAGATTCTTCAAACTGAGATTTTAATATATTCAAGGACTTCCATCCTTCCGTAGTTGATTTCCTCAATGGTTTGCACAGTTGTAGACAGATCCTGAAAGTTTGTCATTATTCATGTTTTAAATGGTGGGTTGGGCAAAAGGTTTAAGGATATAACGATTGCTGCAAAGCTGTTATCGAGGATACTTCTTAACAATTCTTATAAATCCTTAGAATTTTGAAACGAACAATCTGTCGTCCAGCCTATTTCAAGCAAATAAAATGCTATAATGTATTATAATGGTATGATTTTCAAATAATGAATGCAAATAGTTTTATGGTAAGGAAGTATGAAAATGGTCAAATTAGGCAGGTATAAAAACAATGCCACCTTAACAGAATTCCAACTGAAGACAACCATTCAATTTTTCTGGAAGTTCTGCCTATATATTCGTTTTTATTCAAATAACTAATGAATTCGATTTGACCAAAATACCAGATGAGTTTCATTTTCACTATCGCCATTTGCAGAACAATTCAGCCAGAGAAGTACGTTGCTGTTCCATCACCAACATGACACACCGAGTAAACAAGAGAAAGAAGAAAAGATTGAGGCTAAATTGCAGGAACTCTGCCAGAAAGCAGCTGAAGATATTCGCCCTGAAGTTCCTGAAATGGTTAATCAACTGATTGAACATATGCGTCACGTTGACCGAGATGTTCTTTCAAAAGTTTACAAAAAAATCAACCAAAAGAAAATTTGTGCCCCGAAAACAAATTTCATTAGGTATGTATTTCGCTTTCTACTTTATGATCTACGTCAATTTTCCAGAAATGTTGACCGTGAAGGTGAACCGTATTAATTTATGACAAACAGTATTTTCAGGGTTGCTGAATCAACATCTGCTGTATTCCAAACTCAAGAGAATGACCACCGTTCTGAATATGAGTATATCTAAAGCGCTGGGGACAAATCGTTTTAATTTATGAAAAACAACGCTTAAGGAGTTTCGAGGGGTATTGAATCTAGATCTGCTGTATTCTTAGCACAAAAAATTAGCGACAATACTCGAAAATCAAGAAATCCAAGATGGCTACCTGGGAAGATATATTTATGTACATTTTTTACTATACTAGGTGGAAGCTTAAACAAAATGTGCCACATACCAATATGTCGTAAAAATCGAAAAATAGCCAGTTCCTCTTCCATAAAACTGGTCTAGCTTTATATCACTTGATAAAAATAAAGCAGGTCTTGCAGAATTAATTTCAAACTGTCTACTTAAAGGCAGCCCAATGGATACATAGTTGTCATAGTATCACAAGGGTTAACCGGTGCAATACCCCTAAAAAATCATCGTTTTTCATAAGTTTACACGATTTGCATTCGGCGCTTTGATTATGCCACATTTCAGAAATTCATTTCAGAATCGACCATTCTTCAAGAAAGGTTAGAAACATGATGGCTAATGAAAAGAAACTGCTCTCGAGTCCAAATAAGATAGGCTACAGTACAGTTTAAAACTGAATTATGAACACTCAAAGAGGTACAAGCTAAATATCATCCAATTCCATGCACCCACTTTGCAATCAACCAGAGAAGAAATAAACAACTTCTATGTTGACTTGAACTCTCTATTACAAGATACCAAAGGATGCTTCAATGTCGTCGGTGAATTCGGATACAAAAGGAGGAACAAGAGAGGTGAAGATCTTGGAAACGGACTTTGAAAAGACCCAACCATTAAATCAAAAACGATATAGACTACATTTTAAAGGACAAAAGCCACATCATCAAAGACATCCAAATCCTAAACCAAGTAGATATAGGAAGCGACTATAACATACCAAATGAACTCATCCCAGCCTTCAAGCTAGAGTTGAAAAACAGATTTTATATCCTTTCCGACGAAAATGACACCAACGTCAACGAACTCCTCAGCAAAATAACAACCTCTCTATTAGAAGCTGCCAATATGTTTGAATAAAGAAACACAGCAACCATTAATAAAATCTCAGATGAAACCAGGAAACTTATTGAAAGGCGCAGAAACCTCAAACCACAAACAAGCACGAGGGAAAAATAGAAGAAACCGGACTGAACAAAACAATAAAGAGGAAACTAAGAGACAAAAGAAGGTATACGGCAGCCATCATCGAGCCCAATATCGAAAAACATCGAGGATTTAAAGGAATAAACAAAGCACTCAATACAGGACAGAAACAGATAACTAGCATTCTCGAAGCAAACGGAGATGTAACGGCAGACAAAGACAGAATAGTTGAACGCGCCCAAGAATTTTACCAGGAACTCTACTCTCCAAAACACGGACAATACAACAACGACCAGAATACACAAGATGCGACAATCAGTTCGAGGACTTCCCCGAAGTTACACCATGGGAAGTAAAGCAAGCCATCAAACAAACAAAAAAAAAGGAAATGCCCCTGGACCAGTAAACATCACCATCAATCTACTCAAAAAACCTGGTAAGAGTGTCAACAGAAAGCTAGCTATTCTATTCAACTTGTGTCTAAAATAGATTAAAGTCCAAAAAGACTGGAACAGTGCTATCATAATGCTTCTGTATAAAAAGGGAACCCAGAGACCCCAACAACTTCAGACCTATAAGCCTACTCAACTGCATATACAAACTTTTCACAAAAATCATCACAAACTTCAAAATCATGAATACATTTTTCATAAAAAAACCCAAATGGAAATGGACTTGGAAAAGCCCCAAACATGAAATCAAAAACGATATAGACTACATTTTAACGGACAAAAGCCACACCATAAAAGACATCCAAATCCTAAACGAAGTAAATATAGGGAGCGACCATAGAATGGTCAGATGTAAGATGCAGATAAACACAAAGAACGCAGGAAAATACTCCACACTTGACTGCAGCGACAAAAATCATCACCAACTGGATTACTAAAACACTAGACGAAAATCGACGTCGAGAACAAGCTGGATTCAAAAGAAGTTACTCGACCATGGACCGAGCTGAAAGGCAACAAAATATAAAAATTCCACTCGCTGTAGCATTTACAGACTTCAAAAAGGCATTCGACACTGTAGAAATTTCCTCGGTCATGAAAGCCATCACCCTACGAAGTGTAAACCCTGTATACGTCAAATTACTGTGATATATATATACAATTACAGCAACTCCTTCATCAGGCTACATAAGAACTCTGAACTGTTCCAGCTCCAAAATGGAGTAAGGCAAGGTGATACCAGCTCACCCTAAACTCTTTACAGTCTGCCTTGAGATGATCTTCCGAAACATGGACTGGTGGAGTAGAGGAATCAAAACAGACGGCGAATATCTGACCAAACTCAGATTTGCAGACGGTATCGTCCTTTTTGCAGAGCACCTACACGACCTCCAACTAATGCGAGATGAACTAAACGAAGAAAACCAAAAAGTCGGCCTGCACGTATACTTCAGTAAAACAGAAATCATGTGCAATAATCAAATTGAGAATAAGAACATAACTGTCAAGATTGAAGATGTAAAACTGGAGAAGGTAGACCACTACATCTACCTAGTGCAACGAATCTCAATGAGATTCTCAAAATAAGAGGAAATTAAACGAAGAATCACTCTAAGATGGCAAGCCTTCAGCAGAGCAAGCTCAACCTTCAAAAACCAGACGATCTCAATAATCCTAAAAAGAAGAGTATAAAACCAATGCATTCTCCTGGAAGTCACTTCCAAGAGATGAAACATGGAACCTAACCAAGAGGCTGACCCGCAAACTGAGAAGCATGCAACGTGCGCATGAGAGAATCATACCCAACCTTACATGGAGAGACCACAAGACAGCACAGGAGAAAACAGGAGTCAGAGACATAATAGAAACTATTTAAAAGCTCAAATGGCAATGGGTACGCCATGTTACAAGAATAAAAGACAACCAACGGACATCACGACTCACAACATGGATCCCCAGAGATCACATGAGAAACAGAGACCGACAGAACACAAGATGGAGAGATGAAATAGACAAGTTCAGGAAATACTGGCTCTGCTACGAGCATGATAAAGAATTGTGGCAAATCCAGGGGACGGTCTATATCCAACGACGGATGTTAAAAGACTGATCATGATGATAGTATCTCCATCTCAAAATATTCTAAGAAAACCCATACAATTCTTTACAACTATTAAGATTTATTATTGATTCGAAATGTAAACACCTTGTTTCATTTTGCAGGCAACATTTTCACGATGCCATTCCCATGGTAGGAACAGCAGCTTCAGTTAGCATGATCCAAGACCTCATCTCCAAGGATCAGGTCACCGGTGGTGAAGCTGAGATGTGGATCTTTTCCTTATCATTTGTTCACCATCCAACAAAAGAAATGGTTGCAGCCGCTACGGTATGACATAAGTTCACATATCTCGATATTTCACTTCCACACACACACATACAAACACACATACACATTAAACATTTCAAGTTGTACATGTGTTTTTTCTATTCAACTGATGATTTTAACTGAGAAAGCAATAATAATAATTGGTTATTTCGATCTGTTTCGTTTGTTTTTAGCCTTTGTTAAGCAAACCTGATGTCTCCGGAAACACCCTGCTCGCAGTATCATCTCTGGCAAGCAGCTATTGCAATGTACGACCTGATTGCGGAAAAGATTCCGAAATCTCTGCTCTCATTGGAAAACTAATGGAACTCTCCAACGATTGCAATGTCCAAAACGGCGATGCCAGGAAAATTGTCTTTGCTCTTCGAGCACTTGGCAATATTGGTCATTCCCATGTGATTGTGTCTCATCTGAGCCGCTGTTCCACTCGCCGAGATGTCCCTGAAGAAATAAGAATTGCAGCCATGGACGCTTTCCGCAGGGTTCCATGTGATGCTATGGTAAGTTAACACTATTTCCGCTTCTCAGTCATTATAAACATATCAATAATACTGCAATGTTTATTAAATTTCATAAAAATGATATTCCTTTACTCAATTTCAATATTCTGAAAAAATTACTTGTGAAATGTCATTACCATTACATTTTGTAATAGAAATTAGATGGGGAATATTGTGCAAAAAATGAATATAAATAGATATGCATTATTTTATAATGATTTTACTAAGCAGCTTTATAAATACTTTGTATGTTTATCTCATTTTGTAAAGCGATCCGATTTGATGGGTGTGTTCCGAAATGAAGATGAAGATTCTGAGATCCGTCTCAACGCTTACATTGCCCTGATGAAGTGCCCAAGCCAAAATCTCCTTTCTGAAGTGCGCCAAGTGTTAGAAAAGGAGAAGTCTAACCAAGTTGGATCGTTTATGTGGTCTCATCTGACAAACCTGATGGAAACATCAGACCCACACATGCAGGACATCCGCAACATCGTTCAAGATGAAGAACTCAAGAAAGAATTCAACCTTGACCAAAGGAAATTCTCCAGGAACTACGAAGGATCCTTTTTCCTTGATTCAATCAACACTGGAGCCAAAGTAGACAGCAATGTAATCTTCTCAGAGAAATCTTTCATCCCAAGATCGGCTAACTTGAACCTTACCATTGACTTATTTGGTCATGCCATCAACTTCCTAGAGTTTGGAGGTCGAGTCCAAGGCATGGAGAGAATCCTGGAAAATTATTTTAGACCGGTTGGAACTAAAATGCCAGCTTTGAAGACACGAGTCCCAATAAATGTAAGTACAGTGAGTACACCTAATTCACGAAGGAGATGTTCCCAGATCTGTGGATGCTCAAACCGTTAATAGTACCAAAAAAGTACATGTAATAAGTTTTCCTATATATACATGTATACCCAAGATTAACTTTAATCGATACATTAGGCACAATAAGGGATTAACAACGATAACTAATATAGAAATATTTTTTAAAAAGAAATAGTATGAAAATATAAAGACTATTTTGATATACTATATTAATAAAAGTGACTCACCACTACAGTCGACAAATGAACCACTGTCGTATCAAAAGTTACGTTAGAGAATTTCATCAAATGGTAAATATGGTCAAAATGAAGTCTATTTATGACATCATGGGGCGTTTTCCATTGAAAAACTTCTAAAAAAGAGATTAGAAACTTCTAGAAAAATCTACTTTCTCCTGAATCCAAAACAGTCAAAAAAGATTTTTGCAAAAAATCAACAAAACCGCATTTAGAAGGGTTTTAGAGGAGTACTGAAGTCAATTTTCAAGACTGCACACAAAACGCTATAGCCAGGAGCACTGAAACACTCAAAAAACACGTATATAAAAAGATATATAACCCATCACCATCTCTAATGGCATAGGTTGTTCAATAGATTGCTTCGCAAGAAGGATCCTAGAAACCATGTCAGCATCCCAAACTAGGCTCTATGGGACCAGCATTAAGTAAACCTTATAATTAGTTCATTTCGAAGGGTTTGCTTCCAGGATATTGAGTGCGGTGAATAAACATCAACATTTCTTTCTTCGTGTATTCATATATATATATATATATATATATATATATATATATATATATATATATATATATATGAACTCCCGAAACAAGGCTATAGTAAAACAGCGTATGAATTTCAAAAATCAAAAAATAAAATATAAAACTCAAATTAGGAACAATGTTCTAAAATTAAATATAAAATAGTGATGGGTTTTATGCAGAATAACAGTGACCAGATCAAAGACAACTTACGTGGCACATGGTCAAAGATACTGTGGGATTATGTAGTTGATTAATAAAATTTCTTTATCAGTGTTAAAATATATGTATATATATATATATAACAAAGTCATAATGTAGTATAAGAGTGGACAAAATAAACCTTATTTAATCCGAACTCATCTCATATCGTAAAAGTGATAGAAGTATAATTAGGTTTACGTATTCTATTTTATGCTTTCAGTTTGATAAAAGTATGGATGAGCTCCGTGCTTCTGCCTTCCTGAGAGTGTTTGGAAACGAGCTTCGTTATTGGGATGACAAATGCCTGAATGAATTGCAGTCCTCCCTGCGTAAACTGATGAATATGCAAGCTTTGTCATTCAGCAAATCTATGCAGCTTCTTGATAGCCGAATGAGTATTCCAACCTGTGTCGGTTTGCCCCTCAGTCTCACCATGTCTGCAACTGGAAGTATTTCCCTTGATGCCAAGGCCTCTTTCCAGCAATCAAAACTTGAAGTAAATGTCGACTTCAGACCAAGGTGAATTACCAATTGAATTCTCCTTTTTTTATCAACTGAAGAATAATGGTTTTGTCAAATATTCTTGTCAAATAATAATGTATTCAGTTTAGTATATCTAATCTGTATTATATCTTGACATTGACAGTGCTTCAGTCCAAGTGAAAGGCGAGATGTCTGTGGATGCCCATGTGTCCAGAGCTGGTCTAAAAATGGTAACAGTTGCCCACACAAGCACCGGAGCCAGACTTGATATTCGTAACAACAAATTTGACTTACAGATCCCTCAAAAGAAGATGGAAATTTTCAACCTCAAGTACGTTCATTCTCGAATGGTCTTTTATTCATCAATTTCCTTTCTTTAAATTTCAGGTTTTTTTCTTTAGATAGCCATTTGGCTTAATCGTGAACTTTTTTTTTTCTTTGCAAGGACTGATTTTTACGTTGTCCAGCGAAACACCGAGAAAAAGCAGAAAATGATCGTTGATAATGTTCAGAAACACGAGATTTGCACAGGCAAATTGATGAAGCAAGTAACAGGCCTTACTTTCTGCCAAATCATCAAGTTCCCAAATGCTTCTCTTCACAACGAGGCTCCATTCTTTCCATTCACTGGTCCAGTTGTCTACGATCTTTATATGATGAATGAAGACGCTCCCAATGGATACCGAATCGAAGGATTCACCAAAGTAAGACAAATTCTTCATGATTCTTCTTTCTGTAACTCTTTCATTGGGATGTTACCAATAAGAACAACTTGATCATAATCTTTTTTTATCTTTCAAGCAATCACCCTACTCTTTCTACATGGACACTCCAAATTCCAAAGTTTCCCGGCGAATTGCTCTTGATACCGTCATGAAAAACAAAAATGAAGCCCAGATTACCTTTAAGGCTCCATGGAAAAACATCAAAGTTGAAGGTCAGTTCTTTATTTAATTGAAATCCCAAATAGACTTCTCTAAAAAGTTCAGAGAGATATATTTAAAAATCTTTAACAACAAAAGCATATGTTACGAAAAAAGGCTATAAAATACTTTGCAAATAATATCAAGGGATATCCGAATTTTTTAAGCCATAAGGCATTCTTCAAATAATCTCACGTTGTAAAATGAATTTTGATGTAATTTTGGTAAACATTATATTCCCCGATGATCCACAACATACCAGAAAGAAACACTCAAAAAAAAATAATATCAACAAGTTTTTGTGATCCTAACATAATTGTGTTGACATATTTTGTAACAGTAAGCAGTGATTATTTTAACTTGTCTTTACAGTAATTTCAGTAAAATTATTGTTTGATATAAGATTTCAAAAGTTAGAACTATTTTGACTAACCACAGCACTTTTTAAAACAGGTACAGTCGTCAACATGGATGAAATGAAGAAACTTACAGCAAAATTGTCTCTCAATGAGCGCACGGATTATACCTTAAATGCTGAGCTCGGTATGAAAAATACAAAAGGTTTGTTGAGTTTTACACCTAAACTTGAGATCACCATGCCCCAGAAGGAAATGAAGTATGAAGGAAAGATCGAAGTGAGACCAATGAAAACCTTGATGATCGATATGTCTGCCATGGGATTTATTGCCAGTGATATCAATTTGAAAGGTGAGGGAATAACATTTGCGCACATCTAACTAAATAGGGAGATAAGTCTTATTGTATTTTTTTGTTCGAAAATATCCGTCCACTAAAATCATTTTTTTCCTCCTATTCAGTATCCGGCGAAATTGTTCCAAAGGAAATAGGTTTCACCACTCAACTGAGAATCGGGAAAAAAGAATATTACATTGCCAGTCGCTTGGGCAGATTGGTGTCGAAAACTGGATTCAAATACACTCCATCTCTGAAGATTACAATTCCCAAAAGAGACCTTGTTGAATTCACCAGCGAAATTCTCTACGAGGCCAACAAGAAAATGAGTTTTGACTTCAAACTTAACAAAGTCTTGCCCAAGACAGTCGCTATGAATGGTGGGTATCCAAATAATGTGTAATAAAGGAATTACATAGATTATTTGTGAATTTATTCGGTTAAACGTTTTTCAATTAAATACCAGACTCTAATAGAATTTGATTTCCTTGAACAATTTATATCTGACTGGTAAAATGTTTTTAAAATAAACTTTAATTAGAGAATGAATTCCATTTTTCGTACAATTCATGACATTACAATGTCGGGAAAACTGATTTTCTTAAAAGATTTGAACGTCTAACATCTTATATCTAAACAAAATCTGGATAAGTTTCAAGTCTTTTTTAGTTCCATCATTCCATATATTGTGTGATTAATAAGTAAATGGTAGCGAAAGCCAAGTAGGTGATGATATATTGAGAGGATTTTTTTTCAACAAAAGCTGTGACGTATTATTTCAGCCAACATCCTCCTGAACGCTGGAAAGACAAAGACAAAGCATATCCTTAAAGTATTATTCAAATCACCCCGTGGGAACTTCAGAATCATTGGAGATGTTGATAACAAAAAAGCTGGAATAACCAGTCGAGTTATCGGAAGCTACAATTTCGGAGCCAAATATTCTGACCGTCTAACTCTGTCGAGCAAAATCCGCAATCTCAGTGTCAAGAAGTCTGTGCGTTACATGGGCAATATGTAAGTGTTATTCTTCTCTATTCAGCACAAATAACGTAACCAAAATTGTATGACTTATCATAAGTTAAATCGGAAAGTCAAATAATTTGTTTTATGCCAACTTTTGCTCGGACTGATAACTCATTTATTGTGTATAATAATATTGAAAACTGAAGTATTTTGGATAAATTGTCGTTTCAGTGCATTGGCAAGCAAAAAACAACAATTCTTGAACTTCAATCTGAAGGGTCAATTGGCCAAGGCTATCAATCATCTGGAAACGAAATTTGATCTTCATTATGGAAATCCTAAAATCAAAACCAACAACCTTAAATTCGCTTGTGTGCTCAACAGAGCCCTCAAGCCATTCAGCCACGCCTACGACTACACAATGGCCATTCAACATCCAGGACAGGTAATATTACCATCATAACTTCATAATTGTATTGCTATATTACAAGTTAATGACAGCATGATCCAGGGCAGGTAATGCAAATACAATACTTTCATAATTGTACTATCATTTTGCAATAGTATTTTATGACAGTATATACCTGAAAACAAATTAAATGTGCCAATGGTCATTATCAACATGCTAAAAGAATCTTCGAATGTTTTATTCCTCTCATAAACGTTTGATCGCTCTAGAAGGAATCAGTGTTTTCGTGCAAATTGTTTTCGTAAAGGCAAATGAATTAAAAAAATTGAAGAAATCGATGTAAATTACTACCAAAATATTTACGAAGTATCACTTCCTGTTTATAATCTTGTTATTTTTTTCTCTGTAAGAATTTCAAAAATTGCATCATTTGACCTTTACTGTATCTCCCGGTTCTTTCGAATAATTTCTAAACCCTGGAATCCATTCACTCAAGATTTTGATTACTTTCCAATTTTTGAATGGTTTTTTTATATCGGTCTATCCAGACGGTTAAAATATATAATGATAATTTTCATTTCTTTTATTTCAATTATTATTAATTTCTTTTGTTACAGAGTATTGACTACAAAGTTGAAGCTAAACATGTGCAATCTGCAAAATGGCCTCTCAAGAAATTTGAGAACGCAGTAATGATCCAAATGGCCCCTGGAAAAGTTGTTCAAACAAAATTATCTTATAACAACGCCAAGGTAAAAGGCTTGCCAACACATGAGAGTGAGATTTCCCTTTCTTATCCCGGTCGAGAAATGAAAATTACAGATAAATTGATGCAGGTGAATAAGAATACGTACGAAAATCATTTTACTGTGCAATGGCAAAAGGGACAAGAAGTAGCTGTACAAAGTACGTACACTAAAACCAGCGAAGATTTACATAATATTGAGAATACGTTGAGACTACCCAACAAGAAAGAGGCTAAAGCAACAGCAATGCTGCAAGTAATGCCAGGAGCCTATAAAGCTAAAATGCAATTTTCTGCCGATGAACAAATGATTTCCCGTCAACAAATCAATTATAAGGCCGAAGGTGGTGTTACTTATACTTTCAATGCCAAGCAGATGTCCACTGGTGTCATTGGTGAAGTTATGTGGGCACCAAACCAGAAGGTTTCAGCCAATATCAACTTTGATTATATGAAAAAGGGCTCCGTTAGCGGTAAACTTGCTTTCTCAACACCATTTGATGCAATGAAGAACTTTGACAGCCAAGCCAAATTCACTTGGGCCAACAGTAAATATACATCCATGATGTCAGTGTCTTGGAACAATCAAAATGAGCTGAAACAAGACTTTTCTCTTGTCTTCCCTGAATTCAATCTTTCATATGATGCCTCTGCTCTTCTTGGTGGTAAGAAATCTGAAATAGGCCTTGCCATGAAATATTCAGATGTGTCTTTAAATGGTAATGTGCAAGTAAGCCATGATAAAACTACAATCATTAATGTAATCTTGAAGCACAATGCTCAGAGAATGGGCAGTGAAAGTGAGATGGGATTAGATTTTGATATTCTTGATTCCAATGGCAAAATGAAAATCACTTTGAAAAACGACCAACAAAAGGGTGAGGTCATGTCAACTGGAGAGGGAAAACTTAATCTTCCATTGCAGCAACTCCGTCAAATCGGTGCTTCTTATAACTTGAAACATAACAACGATTTGTCTTCCCTTGACATGAGTTATTCAAGCTCATTGAGAGACTACAGAAACGGAAAGATGATGATTGAAATGAACAGAAGCTTACCCAAGATGCTCAAGACTAAAATGGACCTGACACTCAATGGCAAACCCATGTTAAACATGAATGCCAATTATGGAAAACAAAAAGACAACATCGATATGAAAGTTGACATCATAGAAGCCAATGGTCAAAAGACAACAGTTTCAGCAAACATCAACTTATCAGGTAGCAGGAAGACTGGCAATGTTGAAATCAAATCAAGATATATCAATTTATCTGCTGAGGGTGCTCTCGAATACCAAGGCACTCGTTCTGCTGGTGGTGAGCTGAAACTGACAGCCGACGGTAAGAGCGTGATGATTAGGGCCAATTACAAGAAAGAAGGATCAACATATAAGGTTACTGGAACTCTAGGATTACCTGACGGTAGATCACTAAAAATGGAAGGAAGTCTTGACTTGCAAAATATCGCTGCATCATTGAAGACTATGAGCCCCGATTTTCCTGAACTCACTGAAGTTGACATGGCTTTCTCTTTTAATGGTGATGAGCGAATGTTTAGCAGCGTAGCATCTTTGAAAGTGATGCCTTATTTCGACACCACTCAAGTTGAAATGAAATTCACCCCAAAACAGTTTAGCATAGGAATGAAAACTCAATTTGAAAGCATGAGGCAAGTAAAGGTCACAGTTACGTTTGATGGTGATTGGGTTCATTCTCAAAAAGTCAAAGCTGTCTTTCAATTGAATAACAAACAAATAGGTGACTTGAATATGGACTATAATTTCAACAGCATTAATGACTTTGCAGTAAGCATGACTGCACTTACATCTCACAGACGTTATAAAGAATTCCAGTTTGACTTGAAGAACAAAGGCCCCCTTCGTAACATGCAATCCAGTTTGAAGATCAAACTGGCCAATGTCCTCATGCTCGATGCAATGTTCCAGAACTCAGGACGAACCAGCAAAGTTTCGCTCGATGCCCAACTTATGGATTTCGATGAATGGAAGAGCACGGTCGAACTGAAAGGGGATCTTGATGCTTTGACAGCAAGAATCATCACCAGCATTGCTAAGAAAGAAGTTAACAGGATCGATGTCAGCCTCAAAGAATATGGACGATCGTTTAACGTCAGGGTAAACGGTCCAGAGACGGTGAACTATTATTTCAATATGGATCTTGATACAGATGCAATAACTCTCAACATGACATCAATACTCACCTTGGATGGTCATCACAAATATATAATGTTTGCAACCTACGAACATCTGTCTAAACTGCAAATCAAGATATCTATTCCATACTATGAAGATGAGTTGTTGATCAAGTTTTCGGGAAACCTGAGAGCTTTCAACGTGCAGACCAAGTTCAGTCATAATAATTTGATTTACGAATTGATGCTTTCCAACAAAGAATATTATCGTCAGGTGAAAGGAATTTTGAATACTCCATACTTCAAAGATACAGCATCCTTCAGGTTTGAAGGAGAACCCAGTCAGATGAATATTTTTGCCCAAGTAATGCATAATGAAAAAAAATTCGAACTGACCTTCTCCAATAGCGGCTACTATCAACAGATTGATGCCAAACTGGACACTCCTTACTTTCAACCAACGCTTAAATTTGCTCTGAGCGGAAATCTGAAAAAGTTCAATTTCGACCTTAAGATTCAATTTGATAAACAGATATACGAGATGAAAGCATCTAACGGAGACTACTTTCGACAAATAAACTTCCTGCTTAATACACCATTATTGAACTGCAATTTCCAGTTTGAAGGAGATTTAAATAATGCCAAAGGAACTTTCACCGTTTTATATGGTAACACCAAATACGAAGTGACTGTTTCCAACAAGAACTTCTTCCAAGACTGTTCTCTGACCGTAACTATTCCAAAACATGTGTTGAAAGTCAACGGTAAAATGAACATCAAGAAAAAGGCAACGAATGGAAATTTCAATATCATTTACAACAAGAAAAAGCTGTCATTGACAGGTACTTACAAAGATCTCGGAAGTAAGAAAATCCTCAAAGCCAAATTGAACACGCCTTATTTCAAGGATTCTCTCACAGCTGTGTTTAATGGCAAACCCAAGAAGTTCAACGCCCAAGTGAAAGTAATTCACAACGGAAAAACTTACGAACTGACCCTCTCTAACAAGAATTTCTATGAGATGATTGATTTGAATATTAATGCACCAGGAATGGAAGCTAAACTTGATTTTGAAGGAGAATTGAAAAAGTTCAAATCTTTCGCCAGTGTCAAGATGATGAATGATATGTACCGCTTTGGATTATCCAATGACAATTACGTTCGAAATATCCACATGGAAGTGACCACACCACAAACTGGAAATATCATGTTTGGTTACGATCTGCAAGGCGACCTGAATACTTTCAATCTGACCTCTCAATTTTCTTACAGGAAAAATACGTTTGAAATGAATGTATTGAGAGACATCAAAACAGGAGAGCATCGGTTGACAATTGTCAGTCCCCAAATAAATGTCGATGGACACTTCAATGGCGTCTCGAAAAGCTTTTCCTTCGATGCAAATGCTGTTTTCAATAAACAGAAATATGAAGTGATGGCTTCTGCGAAGAACTTTTTCCAAGAAATTTCTGGCAAGCTGACCACTCCGCAGTTTGGAGAACAAAGTTTGTCAGTGAAAATCAATGGACAACTGAGTGATTTTAGCGGTTTCATCGAGGTAAAGAACAACAACAAAATATACAAAAGCGAATTTTCATTGAAGAATCAAGAAATCCGCTTCTCTCTACCCAAATGGGTGAAAAAGCTTCAAGTAAAATTGATCGGCAACTGGAAAAACTTTGATTTTATCGTTCAAGTCATGAACTATGTTGGAGAAAGATACGAAATTAGCGCAACTAACAAAAACTTCCGAGAGATGAAAGCACACCTAGCCATTCCCCAATTGCACGATATTGATGTTTCTGTTGAAACAACTGGTAACCTACGGAAGGGAGAGGCAACTATGAAATTGTCACATGGCAAAAATATTTTTGAAAACGAAGTTGAATTCAGTTTTGACGGTAGACAAGCAAGCTTTGAAATAGAACCGGAATACAATATTCTTGGGCGATCTGGAAAAGCAAAATTACAAATCGATCTTATGTTTGAAGATCAATCCTACAAATATGAATTTGAAGCTGACATTGAAGGCACCCAAATCAAATCGATGGCTTCTTTGAAAATCTCTCCAGAAATCAGTGCCTCGATGACAGTCAGCATTCCAACTCTTGATGCAAGCGAGATGAAATTGCGTATTGTGTCTAGAGGATTCCAGAAGACAGACATGATGCTTAACTTGAAATCCCCATGGACTGGAATGACTAAGGTCTTTTATGAGCACAACGGTCAAATGGGAAAGTCATTCAGCACCAAAGGGTACATCGAACGAGATGAAATCAGATTGGCTGGTTACTCTCTTGACACAGACTTTTCTGGTGACTATAGCTTCGATTTCATGTGTGACTATGATAATTCCAAAAATAAAATTGAAAGCAAAGGTGATCTGAAGTTTCAAGGAGTTAAAACTGTTGCAACACTGAGCATCAATACTCCATTCCGAGTTTTCAAAGAATTCTTTGTTGCTGCTCAAACTAAAATGATACGTGATGGACAAGTAAAAGCTGATTTGGATGTCAAACTTCCAAACCAACAGTACAGCCTGAACATTGACTTGACCCAGAGAAACTTTGACGCTTCAATGAATCTGAATATGGATAAGAAAAATAAGGATAAACAATACCAATTCCAAACATCCTACAAGAACGCTGACCAACACGCTGACGTCTCTCGTAGCTTCAACTTCAAAATGATGCTCCCTCAAAGAAGCGTATCTTTGGATTCCTATTTTGAGAATGCCCAACAGTCCATGATCATGACTGGTGATCTCATGTGGGACGAAGCCAAGGATCAGAAGGTTGGATTCGAATTGATGGTACTAAAAGCCGAGCAAAAAGAAGCCAAGCTCCGAATAATTACCCCTCGTCGTACTGTTGAGTTATTTGGCAGATTAGGAGTGAATGGAAATCACTATACCACAGTGGGTCACATTATGATGGACGAAAAAAATCAAGCCCAAAAGGTAGACATCAGAGCAGACATGATGATTTTAAGCGACAAAGCAGACATTGATCTCACCATCAAATTTCCCAACCAGAAAAGGGTTAGTCTAATTTATTTCATTTAAAGCAATAGATATTGTTATTTCCTATTTGAATCAAAGTCCAGTCATTAGATTTACAATTTATATCTGGAACAATGATATTCTGGTGTATTTCATCCCTATCATACCTTCTGTTTCCTATAATTTGACTTTTTCCTGGATTCCTTATGTTTATTTTCAATATTTTAGGGAATGAATCTGAAGACAAGCGTTAACCTTCCCGAGGGTGACATTATCTTCAGCAGCACCTCTGAATTCAGCATGGATCAGGATCCCAAAAAGACCTTCAAGATGTCAACCAAATTAATGTCGGAAACAAAGGGTAAACGTCAAATGTACACTATGCAGATGGATGCTGGACACGCCCGCTCTGGTTTTGCTACTGAAGTGATTGGTCGAGTGAGCAGCAGCCCAGAAAAATACAATGCCGATGTTGAGATGGGATATTTGACCTCAAAACGTCAACAGCAAAAGTTAGCCATTCGTGGAGAAATGCACAGATTCAACCGTGAGGTTAATTTGAAGGTAAATAACTGAGTTCATGTCTCAATCGACCATAATTGCTGTTAGAAACTATTGTTGGTAAAAGCGCAGAAAAATGTATATCCAATAATATTTGTCTTTGTAATTTTGTCCGACAAAGTTCCTTCATTTTCTTAGGGAACAAAATACGTGCTCATCTCGTATTTTTCACCCTCATCTTTTTCAAAATGCCTTTTTAGGGCCATTTTTTACATCCTGACGGTAATACTGAGCAGTGTCATCATCTGCTTTTGGTCCCGTTTGTGTGTTGTTTCTTAGTAAACCAAGTTTTCTTCCTAAAAAATATTGATCACTTTAAACAAAGTCCTTTCTTATTGCTGTTTGCTCATGTTTGCTTACTAGCTGGAAGCCCCATCAAAGACTATTGAATTGGATGGATCTCTAAGCACTGGAAACCGATACATCATGTCCGTCTTGAAGAAAGAAAGCGGTAAAGAAAACATGGAGGCCCTTTTCAAACTCAACCCTAAATCTCAAAGAATGAACATCATCTTCAATTATGACGAAGGTATGACCTTTTAGATTGGCACCGTTTATTTGACTGTTTTCTTTGTAGACTCAATATTCTAATCTATGTTTCGTATTTCTCAAAAGGCTTTGAAGATCCCCCAATCTTATGGATATTGTTCTTTTACATATTCTTCTAAACATTTCAATGAGGCCAAATCAATTCTATTCGGAAAAGTGACGAATACAATTTTAAGATGTTAGTCTGTTTCAAACTTCATGAACAGTGATATCAGAGGCAAAAAAAAGATTTATAGAAAAAATATTATATTCCTTTTCTTTGAAAATATGATTGTTTATTGTGATTATTTTGCAGCAAATCCTAACAAGCTCTACCGCATTGATGCTGATATCATGAAGTCAAAGGCCACTCTTAAAGCTTATCGTACCAACAAACAAAGGAAACAGTCCACCGATGGAAGAATTACTGTTGAACTCAAAACAAACAATCTTTTCCAATCTCACATCAAATGGAACCCAGATCTTCCTGAAGAGCTCAACGTAAGAGACACAAAACAATTCAAATTTTTTTTGCAGAATAACAATCGAGTCTATTATAACAATACCGCAGTATTGCTAGAAGGTTTGAGAAAGCACATTTCCACAAAAAATAACAAAATCGAAAGAAAAGCTTAAATCATTCGCTTCATTGCGATGCTACATGTATCAGTAATTGTAGTGAGTAGTTGATCCTCAGTTCAAAATTACCACCTCAGTAGACACTAGCACTAAAACTATTTCCATACACACCGAAATTGAAATTGCAACAGCCCTTAACATTAATCCTGCAGCAATCAAAACACTTCATAATGAAACTTATTACTTTCTTGCAGGTATATGGCTACCAGAAACTGAGCATGTACGGAAAAGAATTGAAATCTTTCGGAGATTCTCTGAGTCAAGTGATCAACGAGGAAGTTCCAATGAAATTCGCTCTTGCCAAACAATCATTTAGCGAAGACATTGCACCCATCAGTGATTACTTTGCCACTGAGTACAGAAGTCTGTCTGCAGATTTCGCCAGAGCCATGCACCATATGAACCAGATGTTTGAACAGGATTCTTTCTACATGAAGTCTGCAGTAGAGGCTATCAGCAATGTGTGGGATGAAATGTGGTTGAACTTCAACGAATATCTCATCGAAATGAAACAAGAAATTGAAGTCTTCAACAGGAATATGAACCATAAAATGGATGAGGCCAAGAAACAATTCGACTTCTACTATAACCAATATAGTATGCAGCTTAGGGTATGAGGATTCCACTCCTGATTAAAAATCATCATTTAAATTCCTTTTTTTTATAAGCCAACCTAAGTAAAACACAATTGAATTCCTATTTAATATAACAGACCCTTCAGTTTGAACATATCCTTTTTCTCTTTTAACAGAACAAAATCAACAAATTATTTGCTCACTGCCAAGAACAGTACGAAATGTTGTATGAATGCATGATGGAAATAAAAGCTGAAATTGTTTCCTCCATCAAAAATTACCCAGAAACAATTAAAGGTGAGATTTTATTTCTCTCTGTAGGATAGAATAGTTCTGTTTTCATTAAACAGTACTTAAGGTTGGAAATATGTCGATGATTTGTTCTCAGCTGAGTAATATCAAAATTCTCAGAATTTTTTTTTCAAACGCTGTGTTTGTAATCATTTAATGTCATGCGTCTTCTATGGTTGATTTTGATCAAATATTGATCTCCCTTCAATCATACGGATTATACACTGTGATTGATGATATGAATGTACGCCTTAGCGTATACAATTGATAACTTTTTATCTTTTTATTTTCATCATTGTTTTCAGAACTGATTGATCGAGTGCGCCAAAACCCCTATGGAGAGAAGGTGATCGTTTTTCTGACGGAAATGTACGAGGCTTTCAACGAAAAGGTAGCCCAGGCCAAAGAGCATATTGACACTTTGACATCTGCCATCTATTCAGCCCATGCTACACTCAATCGTCATATTGCCAGTGCAAGACGTTATCCAATCGTTGATGCCATCATGGATGCAGTCAATAAGGTCTACCAGCAGGTAATATAAAACTTTGACTTTCACCTGAAAACCCAATGTCTTCAATCGATAATTTCTTAATCGAACGAAATTGTGTTCAGTGGTCATATTTTATCTATACTCCTTGTCCAATGACTAAGGTTTTCTTGATTATTTCTTGTAGGCTCTGTGGTCATACAATTACTGGGAGATCAAAGACAACGTGTTGGGACTGAAAAACACATTGTACAAATTTGGTGCCAAGAAAATCAAGGAAATCAAAGACATCATCACCGATGTTGGTATGAACACTTTGATTTTCGACCCCAAACGTGGAGAGATTATTGTTGAGATTCGCTTTGGTGCTGCCATATACTTCTACAACCATTTTATGTCAAGTGTAGAAGATGTTGAACGCGCTGTGATGAAATTGAAGAACCTTATGCCAAGCTTCAACTTGAATGTTTGGGATATTTACTATATGATGAAACCATCCTCCGATCTTGACGATTACATTCCTCCATTCAAAGGTACGTCCACTTTTACAGATTATTCAAATCAAGCTTTATTTGCTTTTGTAAGTTTTGTTTTTTACAAAGGGCCACAAATATAATCATATTCTGATTTCATTTATTTCTTCTAGCACATTCATAGTGAAGATAATCATTTCTGACTTCTCAATATTCTCTTTAACCAAGCAATATCGCTCATAATAATCTGCTGGGACGATGATATTAGCCAAGAAATTCTTATTTTATCTATAAAACTTGCTGAAATATGCTTTAGTTATATATATATATATATATATATATATATATATATATATATATATATATATGTGTGTGTGTGTGTGTGTGTGTGTGTGTGTGTGTGTGTGTGTGTGTGTTCAGTTTAGCATTAAAACATCCTAAATATAACTCTCCTCAAAAACCTTTTGAAAATATTCTTTTTTTTACTTTTAATCCCTCCTCGAGTCCATTAGGATATGCGTACCAGAACTAATTTGGTGGAACTGTATTTAAGAGGGGACATAGAGACGAAAAAGGACGTTTGCTTTATATAAGATTTTGGGGGCTATTTTTCACTTAGATTTAGCTATTTTGGACCTAGAATAATATTTGGGGGCCCAACTGACGAGGGAAGCCTGTAGATTTTGTTTGTTTTCTTTTGTTATGAGAAATGTTGCTTTCTTTCTCAGCTGAAGCCACCCTTTTCGCTGGTCAGCACTTCACTACGTTTGACGGTCGCCATTTTGACTACAACGGTGGGTGCAACTACCTCTTGACCCGTGACTTTGTAGATGGTAACTTCACCGTGGTTGCAAATAGAGATACCGGAGCAAAAATACTGAAATCTCTCACTGTGATAACGGCTCATAATGAACAAGTGGAAATCTTCTCTGTCAACAAGGTATGAATCTTCTCCTCACCCTTTCTACATTCTCGAAAAAAGTTAATAATTTTCTTCTTCTTTTCATCATCTGATATCAGTGAGTTGACACTAGCTGTAAAATTGACGGCAATATTTAAGTAATTTTGCAGTTACATCATACTTACAAAACGTGGAAAATATTTTGTTGCACAACACTGTCTTTCTCCCTAGATATTAAACCATAGTAAAGATAGAATTAAGTAAAAATATGAAGACATTTTGGAATAGTCCAATACAAAGATATGGTTAATGGGTGCCGACTTTCACATTGTGAGTTGGTGTGTGTGTGTGTGTGTGTTAACACTGAAAAGTGTTTATCACACAAAGAAATGTATGTATACATATTTAATTTCCTTAGATAAAAATCGTTTTACTCATATTGATTTACAAATAACATACAATAGACCATTGAATAATTATGCCGTTTCATTCATCAAGTTTAGCATAACATAAAATTCTATTTTACTATGTCATCAGAACATGGAATTCTATTTTCACAATGTCACGCGATGTAAAAAGCGAGACAGAAGACATGTAAAAGAATATACGTTGTGATCTATTGTAGGTGAAGATTCATTCATTCATTTATCGACTTTTCTTCTTGGAAGGTCTCCTTCAACCGACGTGATGCGAAATTGCCGTTGCAACTTACCGATGCCACAGTCACTCGTCAAGGTAACTTGATCGTTTTGGAGAGCAAACGAGGCTACAAAGTGATGTTTGACCACGACCTTCAACTGTACACCGTGCAGATTAGTGGTTGGTATTTCAACAAACTGGCCGGTCTCTTCGGTAACTTCAACAACGAACCCCACGACGATAGGTTAAAATCTGATGGAATTATGACCGACGATTGGGGAAGGCTTGCCGAGACGTGGTCAATGTCAAGACAATGCAAGGCTCACCGCAACTTAGTCCCCTATCCCCAACGCCACATGATTCCCGAGAACAGAGAATGTGCTAACTTATTCTTGCAAACTGATTCGCCATTCCGTTACTGTTTCAGACAGGTAAGCATCTGTTACTCGTCTCTTTTCGGAAAAGTTTGTTGACAAGTCAATTACCAAAATGATCTTTTCGAATATTCATCTGCTTTAGGAAAGATAGCAGTCCGTAAAATTGTAAATATATTACTAAATGCATGCTCGACTTCTTTCCCCCCCTTTTTCATGATAATGTCGTTTATATAACCAGACTGACTATAATCATTACTTTTGTTGACAGAAAACATTAATAGAAACATTTCATAAAAATTTGGTTCCATTTTATTCTCACTATGGTAATTTTTACAAGTAGATGCTTGTAAGGGAGTATAAATATAGCATTATAGTCTATTCCTAAAATTATAATGGTATTAATTCCGGTTTTAAATGGTTTGATGATTTTGTATTTGTAATCAATAAATGAAAATCTGTTGAGCTAATTCTATTCTGCTGATATGTTTAGGTGAACCCTAACGAATTCTACAAGACTTGTGCCATGCAGTTGTCCTCATCTAAGGCAACATTAAATGACTTGTGCACTGTAACATCGTTCTATCAGAAGAAATGCCAAAAGAAAGGGGTTTATTTATCAACGCCAGTTATGTGCCCTAGGAAAATGTGAAATGACAATCCAACACGAAATCTAAAAGGTAAATCACAATTTCCTATAAATCTTCAACCCTATCTTAGCAAAATTTCCTTTCATCTTCATCCATTGTAGATCAATCCCTTTCGTATTATCAGACTGTTGCAACAGCCATTTTGTTGTCTATTTCCAGGCACAACTGCCGACTGACTGTACCAGATTAACTAGGCAGCAAAAGTAGCATATGCTATGGGCCCTGCAATTCCATAGGCTCCACATTTAATGCATGCAAACTATTAATTCCTATTCAGCAACCCTACACTTATTCTATTACTATAGTACGATATTACCTTCAACTTCTATGAACAACATGTTAAGCGATTTTAGCCAATTATCAACTTTAATTGGGGTGATTAAATTTAATACATTAATTACTAGAAAGATGATATCTATGTAATTCATATACGACACATAAATTCAAAGGTGTTTGAAACTGAAGTCCTGGTCACCACTAATAGATCGAAATGATAAGTAATACTGTCACTGAAATGTCGAACCTTTGTTGAAGTTCTTTGTTTGATTTCCTTTTCAGATTCCAAGAAGACCTGAATCATCTGATAAACAAGTTGACCCTTTGAGACGAAACGAAAACCGAAGTGTCAATATTGATTATTTATTAAGAAATAAATTCAATCTAGCAAATCATATTGGGTTTGGCTTTTTTGTCTGTTTAGATTTTGTGTAATCTTGTCTTAAAAGATATATTCCTATTACTATTATCAAATAATTGTTTCTCTCCCTCTACCAGTACTGGATAAAATAAAGCTATGGGATATTAGTGACGCCACTTCTGTGCTCGTCGCCTCTGAATCTATTTTCAAATATCGAGTGATATGAGTAATTACTAATGTGATATGTCGAATCCAAACAGTGACAGCTGAAGCCGTCGTCTTCGTAAGGTAACTTCTCAATGGATTCCATAAATCATGTATGCTCGGTTGATGACAAGGTGGAGGTCAAAATAAAGACAAAAATCACAAAATTCATTGCAGCTTCCAATTATCACCACCAGCTTAAATCAGGGTGGAATTTCCAGTTGGTTCCTGCGAAAGTGCCATCAAGAGATCATATATTCAAACATATATTTATTGAAAATCATCATTATTTCGAAATTTTCAAAAACAAACTTGCTAAAAACATGCCTTGGGGTCCCAATAATAAATACATGTTTTGTGGTTCCCGAGTTATGCTTTCACAGACAGATATCTTTAAAAAATGGCTTGTAGGTTAATTTAATAAATCGAAGTTCATGATTTTCTTTCAGAATTATCAGATACATTTGTCATGGTGAATTTTTCCCGGAGATCCGTATTCGAATACAGCAAGTTTCAAATTACGTGACAGATGCCTATTTCCTTTGAGGATAGATAGATGGATATGTGAACCAAAATACGTAACAAAGTTTATACCATAAATTTTTACAGGATGACTGGTCAAATATGCCGATACGGGTGAGGACACTACGAAATGACTATCAGTCCGTCTTTTGGGTTATCTACTTAATGTCTCTTGGTATATCTATTGGTATAGCTTCAACGAAATTCTTGAATCAAAATTATAAGTCGGTCAGAGAATCCACTTGATGTCTCTTGGTATATCTATTGGTATAGCTTCACCAAAGATTTAATCATCTGGTGGTCTGGATTAATGGTGGTGACAAGGAGTGTGGAATTCTGTACAATGTCCCGGCGGCTTCTCTGTGCCCATTCTCTGTTCTGCTACTTAGAAATAACGTATACAATATTCGGCTCCCATTGTGTGTGGGGCTGATGGCTGAAGGGTTTATGATAAATTTCTCCCCTTCTCAGCTTGTAAATATTGAAATCATGCTAGCCTTAGCAATGTTCATTCGAATCGCTTCAAATTTGGGAATTCATAATTTTCCTTTGGAAATATGCATAGGCAACAGGCAGTGCCAGATTCTCTGGCAATCAGTTTACCTGCCTGGAAACAAGAGATATTATTCTTGGCTCAGGGAATTTATAACCTCTCCAACAAAGACAATTAATTTTACATCTGCATTCTGTCCCGGCCTCGCTTTTTCGACACTTTAGAGCAAAAGTATTTTCCTAAACTCAAGGATTTTTAAACCTCTCAATCAAAAGCGACTAATCATGCATTTGGGTTCTCTCGAAAATCCCATAGGTAACAGTTCTGATCTGTAAGTACAGTCAACCTCGCAAGTTTATCTTATTTTCAATTTTAGAGTTTTCTAATTAATCCTTCATCTTCATAATGTCATTTTTCTAATCAACCCTTCATCTCATTGTGACACGGATAGATATAGAACTGACTGAGTTTGATAGATAGATACAATTGACCAGCCCATTACCCTTCGAGTTTTCTAAAGAATTCTATGATTTCTCTGATCCCTTCTTTCTTCTGTGGTATATTGCGCTTTCTTGTGATCTCTCCATGTGATGTTGAGCCTGATTCTCTCATGTGTAAGTAGCATGGTTCTTAGTTTGAGAGTGAATCTCTTTATAAGATTCCATGTTTCAACTATCGGGAGAATTGATTGGTTGCATACCCTTATTTTTAAGACCAATGGGATTTTTTTGTCTTTAATAGATATCTAATAGAAATATATCCATGCACAGTTGGGGCGCTAAGGACCACAAAGCACAGCCTGCCATATGTAGCTAAATTGAGTCAAGTATACCACTATAATATCCAAAGCCAGTTATATCTAGGGAGCAAAATTTCCATTCGTGCAGTAATAGTTGAACGTTTCTAAAGTTTTTTTTGCTTCGAAATGCCAGTTTTTTTTCTGATGAAAGTATTTGGAAGTAGATGTTTTTTGCTACATAACTAAAAGAATTGACGGAATATTTGCAATAGACAAATACTTTGGACACATTTTTCACCGTTTTTTTTTTTGTTTTTTTTGATTATCGGCAGAATATACCTTGAGACCATAAGCGTCTCAATTACTTCTTTTATGAAGACCTATGGAAAGATCAATGCTAAGAATAAGCTATAGAAAGAGGTTAACATGGATCCTAGAGGTAAGAGATGAGGTATAAGAGTTTGCTAGTTCGACATGACAGACATTAGCATAGTCACGGTCGGTATAGAAGGAATGGGGAAAGGCTTTTGTTTAAACAGTGGACCAGGAAAAGCTTATTATGAAGATGATGATGGTGGTTTTATTCATAAGAATAGCAGTAAGAGTTATATTGATATCATACGGACATTGTAATTACAGCCATGCTTGCATGAAGAATGATCGGAATAAATATCGGTTTTATCCGAAGCCATATTTGCGTAAATCAAACAAGCGGAGTCAGGAAGAAACAAATTAAGTGTTCAGTTTTGCATTATATATATATGCTTATAAATCAGAACCTCACTTGCTCCCCTCATAAAAATTAATTTGGTCAAGATTCGTTTCGGGATATGTGATTTGATTTGCATTGACTAAATATGACCCTGATTTCTTCCGGAAATTTGTAACTTTTGAGACAAATTATCTATCATCTTCTTTGGAATTGGCTATAAAATGGGGGTTCAATTTTCAGTGTCAGTATGAAGCGAAATTGAACTTTTACTTTATGTCCGTCTAAGATGTGTTATGAAAGAATATGCCCTCATTTCTTCGGGGAAATTTTCATTTTTGATGAATAATAAGTTTAAAATTCATGTCTAAATACAGTTATTTAAAAAAAATTGCAGATATTCGAGAAGTTTTAACGGTAACCCACATTGTATCCCCAAATAAACCTTTCATCCTGCACACTTGAGAAGAATTTAAAACGGAAAAAAATGCGAAATTTAAGTCTTAGTATATGGCAGAGAAAGAGTTAGGACTTGTAGATTAATAAACTGAAAAGGAGAGATGTGGTAGGAGTCCGATTTGAATTCGAATTCTGTCGAAAGGGTAAGAGAAACGAAGTAGTAGCAAGCTGATGGATGGGTAATTACAATTGATGTTGGGAGTGAAGTTTGAAGGTAAGTCGAGTGACCAAACAAAAAAATTGAAGAGAGAGAAGGGTAATGTTCTCGCTCTCAAATATGCACACACTTGCAGCATCCCCATTTTCTTCGATTGTTTATTCTATTTACGTTGTCTAATTCGAATCATATATTAACCGTGTAACGACAGATTATTCCTAATGATTTTATATTTAATACAACGCAAGTCATAAATTATATATATATATATATATATATATATATATATATATATATATATATATATATATATATATATATATATATATATATACTTTCAAACCGGTAGCAACTCTCATATACTTTTGGTAAGAAACAACATGCGTCGATGAAAACGTCTGAAAATTCAAATCTGTTAAATTCATCGTAAGAACCTTTCTGTTATCAATAAATGAGTTCAATTAGATGTGGAGAAAAGTGAGTTTGAAAGAAAGTTACAGACAGGTACACAACTAAATGTATATATATATGTGTGTGTGTGTGTGTGTGTGTGTGAGTGTGTATCAAGAATTGGATTCTCGGAGAGTATGATTTTAAATTGCATTATATTATATTGAAACTATATTTCCTTTGATCTCCCGTTAATACACAGTGAATGTATTGTTTGGCCTAGACTACGTAAATAGACAAAACAGTAAAAAAAATGAGGCTGCTGCAGGAATCGGACCTTTGATCAACAGGATAGCCGCTTCAACAGATTTGTTTCCTACGGAAACCTTCTAACCCCTAAAAAGTACACACATGCTACTGAAGAAGGGAACCCATTCAGTTGAGTGAGAGTAAAGCTAAGAATATGACAAAATAAAAGATTCGCTGCACAATGACGTTCATGTTTCTGCCCTTCTAGGTTTTCTTCAGGCGAATCATTCGATTTATTTTAGATCCCTATATAGGACGTTTTCGTGGGGATTATTTTCTGGTCAGAGAACCTACCTCTTATTCTATTAACATATTTCATCTTGTTTTATATCTTTTCATTTATATATATATATATATATATATATATATATATATATATATATATATATATATAAACACACATATCATTTATTTTTTGAAACAAGGTTCACTCACGAAGGTTACCCAGAAAACATATTTAACATTGAGGGATCGCTGTTCGTGCCATTTTTATTGAGTGTTCACCCATGTGAATATCAGATCCATTGTATAGATTTGAATCTCAGACTGCATGCAAACCAAATTATGATATCTTTAAGAATACTAATTACACTGAAAAACTTTTAGTCGTTCTCTACCAACATATCTAAATCTTTTTCGCTAACCTTAAAGTTGATTTTCCCACCTTGTATATCATTGAGCTATCCAACTACCAATCAATCAGACAAATGGACCAGAGCCAAATGTTTTCCCCTTTAGCTGCTTCCAGTCATTACAATGATCTTTCACACTGACAAAGGCTGGGTCCATCTCTTTTTGTTACCTATCGTTAATACAAATTAATTTATTTTAATATGAACTATTCATTTATTCTATTTTTAAACTCTCGTTAACATATTCTTGAATTTTCGTTATTATTTTACTATGATCAAGCTTATAAGTTTTAAAGGGATCAAGAAGTCCAATCATGGCTTTATTTGATTTTCACTGCCTTGATTGTCCATTCTTGCAACTGAAGCAACAATTTTCGTTATAAAATCAATAAATTTAAGAGTTGCTCTTGTGATTCTCAAATATTTGAATAATATTGTTCTGTAAAATACATGATATGGTATGCTACTCGTTCTAAAAGGCGTTCTCACAATATGGAACGGGAAGTTATCTCGTTTATCAAACAATTAGTTAAACATTTCATCGTCGATTTGATATCCAAACCTAGGAACGTTGCTTGCATTCCTTTATGTTCACATCTTAATTCAAGATCCGTAGGGTATATATCACCATACGATTTTTATATCATTTTATTTACAGATGACATGTTTATATGTTTGTGACAATGTAAATACAAATTTACCCAGTAAGGGGCAAGATCAAGATTCAGATAAAACTCATCTAAATTGTCAATGCAGAGCAACGTCATTTAACCATGTCCACTGCCATATTGCCTGATAGATTGAATATTGCTAAAATTATTCATCAATAGCAATCGCCTGAGTGACTCCCACAATAATTTTTGCTCAAAGCTGTGCGTGCACACATAGGTTTTGCGACTAGCGCACAAAATATATTATGTGCGCACAAATGGTTATTCACCTTAAGTAATGTAGTAATGAATGAGTTCAATGACTTATGATTTAAACATTGCCGACAACTTTATCAATAATCTGGGAATCGATGACTGTTAATGTAATTCATTTTTGTATTGCATCACATGAACATTTTTGAATTTACTCATATGCTTTATTTACACGAACAACAAACGGGCAAAATAGTTCAAAGTTTAGAATAATATACTAATTGATGCAATCATAATAGTGCAATATCAAAACATGTGATTATAGTTTTATTATCTATGAGAGACAGGTTGTGCTGAAACTATCTTGAAACGATTTCCAGTCTACTTTTGCAAAGGCATTCAGTGTGCTTTTACTTTTGTCATAGGACAAAAAAAACATGAGATTTTTGCGCACACTGACTACTAAAAATGAGTAAGATTTCATGTCCTGCCATCGCTACTATCGGTCGACTTAAACATGGTCGCAGCCAAATCAACTTTGGCGTGCATATTCAGTGGACCGGGAGAAGGTTTTTCAGTAAAAAGCTTTTGGATTGCGAGGGCGGAGGGATCTTATGATAATGCTTTAAAATAAAGTACGAAATTCTATGTGGCAATGATATTATGAATTTTACAAGTCTGAAAGTTTAAGTCCCTTTCTTTTACTCCTCGAATATCTAAGCTTGTAATCTACGTTTAAGGAATATTCTAATACATGAGAGTGGATCAATTAGCCCATAGTCAGACACCCAGTTATTTTTCATCTGAAATGTGGATCTCTGAGAGTCCATAAAGGTTTTACTGAGGGTCTGTAGGCTAACCCTTCGAAAGTGTTTGTCCTGTGAGCTTGTTGTGTTGGCAGACCTTTCAAAAGCCTGGGTTCCGAAGGAAAATTTATTTAAATAAAAGGGGTGCTTGGTAATGAAAAGGTTGGGAACCATTGATTTAGTGAGATTATGACTGGAAAAGGACAGAATAGATTATTTCCCTTGAATTATATTAGGCTGGCCTTTTCACATCTTCCGTTTGTCCTCAAGGTGTTGTGAGGAGGTGGTTACAGCGGTCGCATTACATTCGTCCGTCTACTCTCATAGGCTTTATTGCCAAAGTAAGGAGACATTAGGGTGATGGGCCTTAACCTACCACGTTCACGGTTAATAGTGGACATAAAACAAACATTATTAAAGACAGTGACACAGAGACCCCAGGCAGGGGTGCTTGGCTCCTCTAAGGACCCCCTCTAACATTTCGTGAGATTTGTCATGATGTAGTGAAATGCAGTAGGTGAACTACTATTCATAAGGCTTTTACGCTCTCTACCTTAGGGGCCAAGGATCAATTTGAAATCGTCCCACACCCAGCTTCACCTCCTATGATGTACCTAGGTATATGCGTTTGTGAATGTATCTCTTCTCTTCTATTCTCTTTTATCCTTCCAATTGATATCTAAATACAATTTAAACAAGCATGTGTTTATATATATATATATATATATATATATATATATATATATATATATATGTGTGTGTGTGTGTGTGTGTGTGAGAGAGAGAGTGCGTTTATATGTGTGTGCACGCACGTGTGTGCGTGCGTTCGTACAGCGATTCCTCGACAACTGGCCGGTGTATGAAGTTGACTTTTCGCCCGATGTATTATCCACCACACAATGCTGTGCAGTGTCGAGTTCGAAGTTTTTTTTATCAGAAGTTCTCGAGAAATCCAATGAAAATTAAGTTGACAAGCAGTTGAACAACAAGTGTATACCCCAAGCAGATGACTTGCTCGTTCCAAAACTTTAACATATTTGTTTTAAACTAAAGCTAAAACTGTTTGTTTCAATCTTTACACCACAAGATGAGATTTTTCAAGTTCAGAAAAATGCTAGATTCCCGTCAGATTCATCAGCAGCTAAAGATGATTAGCAAGAATTTAAAAAAAAGAAGAAATGGTTAAGGTTCGGATAAGGGGAGCACTGAAGATTTTGATGTGATTTTTGGATTTATTTCCTCATCCGAATATCGCCCCCACCCCTGGAAACATTTAATTGAGTTATCATCATATAACTTCAATATGAATAAATATCAATTGCTAAAAAAGGTATTCATTCATTTTGTATTAACCTAACTTTTAACCATTGTCATAACTTTTGACCATTCCTCTTTGATTTTGTATCCCAAAATTCAAAAATAATTTTCTCTCCATTGTGACTACTAGTATTGAAAAAAAAAATCTCCCACCTCGATTTTGACCTCTGAAATTGATGAAAATACCCCCCTCGATTTTAACTCTTGAAACTGGAAAAAAAAAGTTTTCTCTCGATTCCGACACTAAAAGGTTGGAAAAAATTACCCAGCGATTTTGACCACAAAAGTAAAAAAGTGCTATAATTTTGACTCCTAAAAGAGAAAAAAATACTTCTCCTCGATTTTGACCGATAAAAATGGGGAAAAACTGCCCTCGATTCCAACCCTTTAAAGTGAAATAAAAAAATCCCTTTCGATTTTGACACCTAAAATTGAAAAATGAAAGTTCCCTTCGATTTTGTCCCCTTGGATTGAAATAGATCTTCCGCTCGATTTTGACCCTTGAGAGTGAAGAAAATCTTCCCTCCTGATTTTGACCCCCAAGAGTGAAAAATTAAAGATTTTTTATCAATTTTGACTCCTAAAAGTGGAGACTAAAAGTTCGTCAATATAATTCACATAACCTCCAATTTCCTAATTTCGTGCTTCAGAAAATGTAACTCAGCCATACTACACCAAAACACACATTAATGAAAAAAAATATATAGATAAATAAGAAAAACAGTACCATCCAACGTATTCATATACAACCAATAAACAACGTGACTATGCGGAAAGTCAGAAAATGTTTTCGAGAATGCACTTTTACGGCATAATTTGCTTTCGAAAATTGATTTGAAAAAAATATTTTATTGGATCATTAAAAACAAATGAATTATCATATAAATAGCGCTCCCAGCCTGAATTGACCCCCCCCCCAAAAAAAAACGTAAGAGTTTGGGATTCAAAAACTAATTTGCTGAAAACATTTCCCGGGAATCAAAATTCCATAAGTAGTTTTGGCGATATTGAAGTACAGACGGACAGATTGACAGACGGATGGAGGGACCTTTGACGTATTATAATGAAATTTTCATACCATTTTCCTAGAAATATAACTAGATACTATTACTATTACTATTTCATTTTTCTATGGCTAAGTTTAAATAAATTTTCCGGTTAAAGGTAACCTATTTTTACGAAATTTGAAATATTTTTTAAACTGATCAGTCTAGTCATTTAAGCTTCAGTCAACGCAGAATTTGACCTTGAAGCAGTCAGTCTTGTTTCATTTCAATATTTTCAATTGGGAGTAATGAACGATGACTGACATAGAGGTCAGATTATATCATGGTATCACAAAGTGTATTTAAATTGTTCTATTCAGACAGAATATATGATGATTGAAAAAACTGGTATACTCCACATTTGAAAAAAAGTATTAATTTCCCAGGTGAACTGATTCTGTACTTGTTTTTTTGGCAATGATTCTCATTGGGATATGGGAACCTTTTCTATACATGGGGGGGGTCTTGATTTCTATGAATTCTTGTCTAAATTACACTGATTTGCCCGAAATTTAAAGCATTTTGCCCGAATTAGGGCGGACACTCTCTCGTAGATATATGTTGACACTTGCCGTATAATGATGGTTAGCAAGCTAGTCAGTTTGTTCCTTAAATGATGCTCAAAAATAGTATCCTTTTACTAAACTAGATTGAGCTTTCTTTGTACGTTATTTTAGAGAGTTTCGATTTTGTTTTAGATGTCACCCAATCCTAATACGCTGTGTCCTGGTTCACTACCACCCGAGCTTAATGCACGAAGATTTACCGCTTTGCTGTTACCACTTGCCATTTCTCTGGGGAATAATGAGTCTATCGAGGAAAAAAAAGTCTATCTGGATTACCCTTTAACGTCAAAACGTTTTTTTTTTTAGAAAAAAAATAACAACTTGACGTGCCGTTGTGTGGAAGATATGAATAAAAATACGTTCATTTTTGTCGGGTGTTCCCAAAAGCTTTATAAGTATTTCGTCTCCTTAGAATCGTATGTATAAATGTGTCTAAATATAGGAACTGGAACGTGTGCGCTTTTCGGTTTTTTTTATGCAAGAAACAATGTTCATAATAGATTAATCAAGTAATACAGATATGTACATGATGATAAATGGACTAGCAATTAAAATTCACTCAATTGTATAGCACCCACTTTCCAAATTTGGAGAGCCCTGATGCTTTGAAAATCAGCATCCGAGATTCTACCCTTTTCCTTGACTCGAAAACTGATTATCGTCATTGGAAGCAAAGTCGATACAATTTTGTCAGCAAGTGGGCTGGTTGCGGCCAAATCTAATTGGATATGCCGATTTTCCTACGATCACTGAAGTTAAGCAACGTAAGTAGCTGTGGATGATGAAGAGAGCCTACCGTGGCGATCCTGATAATCCTCCTAGGAGGATGTCGATCTCTGCACCATGCTCAATAACACAAATATCCCCACCCCCCGACTGACTGACTGGCTTGGGTGCGAGTGACGAGAAATGAATGAAATAAGCAGGCTCATTGATCAATCACAAGATAAACAGATTTAAAGTACTTTGCATATGAATTCACATGTTGCACTTTCTGGATGACCACAAACAAAATATTTGATAAAAATTAATTTTATCAGGTCAAAGGCCTTTCTTCTTCACCGTGTAATCAGTTGCTTGATATCAATGAAGTGTTTTTGGGTTTGAATGGGGGTCAGGTTGAATAAGTGGAACGGCGTTGGATAATTGATATTGTCCATAAGAACTATCTTAGGGTGGCTAAGTTAGCCATTTTTCGGTCAGATCTTGATATATTTTTCCAATTTAGCCTGTCCAACCTACGATCAATTCTAGAGTTTTTAATTAAAGATAAAATCTTCATTCGTAATTTGTTCTTGAGTTTTCGTATTTGTACATTTTATTTCATGTAGTCTTTGAATAAATATATTCATATGTAACATAGTGAATATATAAAGTATCTAAAAATAGCCGATTTTAGCGATTTTATACAGACAGTTTTATCAATACACAACAAACCATACTTGGCAATATAACACTGTGCTCCTTGTTGCCAGCATCGGGTCGGCTGCGTCTATGGGGGCAGTTTCAAATTAGCTAGACCAGTGGAAATTCCACGGTCGTTGACATCTAAGATTATCCATTATCTCAAGTCTCTGCTATTCTCTCACTCTAGGTAGCAAAGTCAGTTACCTTTGGTAGCAAAGGGTCATAGTCTGTGTAGCAAAGAGTCTTGGTCTGTGTAACAAAAAATCTTGGTCATGGTCTGTGTAACAAAGAATCTTGGTCTATGTAACAAGGAGCCGTGGTCTAAGTAACTAAAAGTTGGTGGCATGAGTAAGAGTCGTCTAAGCAGCAAGATGGCAACACCATTTATACTCTCACCACCTCCTGTTTTGGAGAATACTTCCGCTAGAAAACAAGATGGTCACTCCCCTTATCGTCATCTCCACTCTCTTTTGTTGAGAGTACTTCCGTTAAAACATTACATATAGCTGTATCTCCTTATTTAAACCCTTCTTTATAAGGTTTTTAAAAAAAAACAGTCAGTGGCGTCCATGTCCGTTTCTTTGCAGGCATCACACCCAATTGTTTGCCGAGTTCAAAAACATAGCATTAACACAGACCTAGTACCGAAAACCCGTTTCCATAGCTGATCTTATTTTATGCTTGTTTATCCTGTCTTTTTTTTGTTATTGTTGGTGTTTGATTTTCTTATTGTAAGAAGATGGAGCCTTACCATACTCTGAAAAGGGCAAGTGTACACATCGTCAAAACATCAAAATTAAGAGCACACAGCCAACAGAACATCAAAATAGCAAATAAAACGCTATGCTATATTCACCAAACCTTTAAGATCACGGATACGGTGATATTTAAAATGCTGTTTAAAATATTCGTCAGAACTCAGCTTCAGCATTTGGTCATCCCAACAAAAATCTAACAAAGACTCAGTATAAAGAGTTCAAAGAAGAGTAACAAAGATGATCCCAGAATCAAAGACCTGCCATATGCAGTCAAGGGTTAAAACAGTTTGATCTGGAGAAACTGTCCAACAGTAGAACTCGTGCAGATCTACTGGAAATGTGCATGATAACGTAAGGTCTGCTCGCCATCGACCAAGTCTGTAAGTGCAGCATATGTTCAGATAAAATCATGCTACAGCCATCCCCAAGTATTGCAACCAGATTATACAGCAAGAAGCTACAAGTCCGAACAGCCACCGGAGTTGAAAAGCCCAAAGGTAAATATGTTCAAATCAAATCGCAGCAAAGTTCTTGGATACCGATCGTTCGAGTATCAATTTTCGAACTAAATAATAAACCACAGTAAAAACCTCATAGGTTGACCTCACTAACCGAATATTATCCTGATTGCGATACAAATTGATATATGATTAGAAACTAACGATCCATTCTTGGATAACTTTCACTCTTGGTTAAACGAAACTGGATATTGCCCTTTAGTGTCGGAAAAGAAGAATTTGAAAAGTGTTCTATCGTAATGATTATTTAGGGATTTTCCTTACTTTCCACCAAAACCTAACGTCCATAATTTACAAATATAGAATTTCTTTTTAAAAATAACTACGTTGCATTTTTTATTCCTCGCCGACTAGAAGCTCAACTCGTAGTCTTAATTTGGGATTAAATTTTAATATCAATTTGATCTTGAAGACTTGAAACATTTCAACCTTTCTGAAGATAAGGCAAATTTTCAAATTTTTGCAGCTCTCTCCGAAGGAGAGATTAATGTCAACATTTTGAAAAATTAGAATTGACAACCTAGGGCAAAATATTTCGAGGCTTTTTTATTAGTCACTACCCTGATCAAAACTACGATAACCTGTGGGAAATGATACTTAAAGCTTATTTTGTTAGTTAATTTGCGTAAAGAGTAACGTTCAGGTTGGGGTTTTCGTTTTAGTGGTGGAGACCAACGAAAAGAAACTTCATCTTTTTCTCCTAAAATACGAGAATAGCGGTTAGTTTTGCTCGAATCCAAATGTTTCTTCACATCCCACTTGGGAAAAAAATAAAAAGAATAAATTTCCTAGGAGCCATGAACAGTCACTTTTTTGGGTGGAGAAAGCACATTTTCCAAGGGGTATAATCGAAATACATCATATAAGCAACCCTGTTACATGAGTATTCAATACACCCGTTTTAGTGTAAGTAAGCACGACCCACTGTATGATCCAATTGTCAGATGATCACTTGGCCGATGGCCTGTTTTCTGAAATTACCTGCATTATTTATGCTCTAAACGTTCCAGTGAAAAGAGCTTTGGTTCTCTTAGTTTGTTTTTGGTTCTTAGTGAATTCTTACCAAATAATTTTGGATGGGCTTAATCATCAAATTACTTGAGTCTAAGATGATCCTGAAAAGTATATGTGGGCAAAGCACTGCAGATATTTTTTATTAATGCTTCTTATGAAATATACAGTAAATAACTAGCAAGGTCGTTCGATGTTGCTTCTAGACGAATAGTACAGTATTCACGTTTGCGAGTGATTTTTTCTGGGGAAGTAAAACAAATCTGATTTAAATACAAAAAGAAAAAATCAATGAAATACTCGCTCAATCAATTTTAGTATCTTTGGCTTTATCAATAACATTCCGGCTACAATTGCACATATCGCAACTTATGTATATCCAATGAAAGAAACAATGTATGTACGTATCTTGGCTGTCCGCTGATACCCTCATCGCTTATGTCACAGGGTTAGATACACGCAGAAAATTATTAGTAAGACCTGCATACGCTTGCTGTCGAAGCTTCGTTCTGCTTACAGCACCTGGTATTCTCGTCTAAGTACTGCAATGATCTGAGAATAACCGTACTATTCAACGTGACAATTAAGGACAACTTGGGGAATGGTTCCTCAATCTTAGTCCTTACGCTGCGTGCCTAGCGGGGACGCATCAAGTGTCATTTCGAAAGTCTTTGTTATGACTGCGGCCATGGATTGAACCAACGACCTAACTAACCAGAGACTAGCAATCTACCACTAGGCCACGATGATCGCTGCAAGAAACAATGGATGACACAATTTTCAAATCCTCAAATTCAAGGACGAAGTGATGTCTAAGAATACACTTTTCTATTGTTTTGTTTAGAGAGAAAGTGGTTCATTCTGTGCTTTATGAAATTTTACAACAAACTCTATCTGATAAGAATAAAAACAATATCAATGGAAGAAAACAAAATCTGTTTCACTTCAATCACTCGGTTATCAATGTTATCTTATCACAAAGGAAGTGTTTCCAATACCAGTGATCGATTCTTTTTCGATAAATAACAACCCTATATCTCAAATAGTGATCATCATTACTATTAATTATTATTAGTGATGATGGTAGCATTTGGGTCAGCGACAGGAAGCTTGTAAGCGATAGGGGATGGCAATGGTGGATTCTTGTTGCAATGGAGGGGGTGATTGTTTCGGTCAGTCGTAATTCGGGCAGCCTTGACTTTTGAACCACTGTCATTGTATGAGGATTCTATAAAGGCAAACAGGTATCACTGAGTCGCCAGTCTATGACTCCTGGTGCTGTGTTGTCAACATCAGTTAATAACCAGTGGTGACTAATTATGGATTCTTCTAAGCTTTTGTTCTTTGCTTTTCTGGTGGCCATAAGCCAAGCAGGTAAGAGTTTCGTTTTTATCCATGTTCACTTTCCTAATACTCTCCAATCAGGACCGTCTTAAGGCATTCGTACACTGAAAGTTGCCCAAGGAAGTACAAGATTTTTCGGGCCCCCAATTTCAATTTAAAAAATAAAAATTGAGGTTCATATGATTGAAAAGCTGACATAGAGAACCTATCTCAGTTCTCAATTTTATCCAAGTATTAAATCAATGAATATAGCATATTGCTTTGCCCAGAGGCTCCAAATATTGTTATAACGGCTCTGTCTCCAAAAATTTCGTTGAATAGAAGAAACAAATGTTTACCTTATTTCTAAAATCGACTAGTAATTATTCTTTTAGTGCAAAAATTTTTGAAATTGCTGACCAAGGAATACAATAAAGCTAGACTTAGAAGTTTCAGCATGTGTTCACCGTAATCATGAAGACTGTAAAATAATCTTAAAAGGGAGCAGCTTACCAAATTACCAGTCTCGATGTGGGTCAGGCCCTCTACCAATTGGCCACAGATATTCCTATTCTTATTAATTTAAAAATGACAAATCTTTTCCCATGTTTCTTCTAAATTCTAGTCTGATGATATTTTGTCTTAATGTTCTCAAAAGTGCAAATTAATCTGGAAGACAAAGAAAATATATAAATGCCAGAATATACTAGTCATAAATGACGATGTTATTAATGAGTGTTGCTGAGGAGCCTTAAGCTATTTTGCAATGTAATCTATTTTTCATTATTCGAGTATCCTAATTTCAAGTTTTTTTCTATTGTCAGATCAACTCAAATTAATTTAATGTGTATCCAGACATATAAACTTTTCAGTGTTTCTGTGACGTGATATTCATTCGGACTATCCTGTTTAATTACAACCCATAGTTTTTTTTAGCGATGTTAATCTATTCCACAAAGACCAATCCATTATCATTTTGAGGTTATAACAGGGCTCGGACAGGGCATACAACCAAATGAATATGAAATTAAACATACTCATTTGCATGTATGGCTTTTGTATGGATAGGTGCTTACTATCAACAACTTGTTTACTATAAACTAATTTACTTATGTTTTCATTTTGCCACTAAGCTACATTTGGCAACATTTTGATGGACCAAAACCTAGGACGATGATGCAATCGCTCCTCTGTAGCATCTGAAAACTCAATGGGGGCACTGGAAAGGCAAGGGGACTGTAGGGGGTGCTAAAGGTCGTTGGAAAACAAGAAAAATTAGTCTCTTCACAAAATTGCCCATCCATCAACTGATTTTTTTTATATATAAATTAGTCAAGTGCATTTAGATACCTTTCTATAATAATATTTTTGGTAATAAAAAGATGTTTGAATTGTTATTCAAATTTAATTTTCAACGTAATTTTTTACCTACTTCATGGGGATGCTGATGAAATATGTGCTCTGAAAGTGAGGGGTCCAGAAATGTTTCGAAAACACTGACATAAGACAACAAATACAGCAACCAGGGATTCATTCTTCCAAACGATAAATCTGAATATGTCTTATAAGCAGAGAGGTGAAAATGAATAAGTGGCCCGGATTTCTGAGGCTACAATGTTTACTTACCATTGAAAAGATGTACTTGGTGTTCCCAACATGATAAGAAGGTCAAAATTCACAAATATCGACTGTAAGAGGTCAACGGGGTTAAAAAGTGCAAATGCCCCATTACCTCCCAAACTCCAATTCTTTTTTTTTTCAGGATGACTCTAAAATCTCAATTTCTGATATAAATTTAATGGAACTTTACCATTAACTGACATGCGGACATACATTTTGGAGAGTTTAGAGCATGATAGGTCATTTAGAGAGTGCCAGATCACTAAGACACTAGATAAAATCCAATCACAGAAACGGGCTGGATTTTAAAGAAGTTACTCGACCATGGACCATCTCCATTCAATTGGTCAGCTGGAAGAGAAAGCAGCAGAATACGAAATGCCACTCGCTGTAGAATTAACAGACTTCAAGGAGGCATTCGACTCAGTGGAAATTCCCATGGTTATGAAGACCATCTCTCCACAAGATGCAAACCCTATATACTTCAGAGTACTGCAACATGTATACAGTCACAGCAACTCCTTTATTAGGCTACAAAGAATCACTCTAAGATGGCAAGAAGGGTATACAATCAATGCATCCTCCCGACAGTCTCTTATGGAACTGAAACATGGAACCATACCAAGAGACAAACCCGTTAAGTGAGAAGCATGCAATGCATGCATGCGATAATCTTACTCAACCTCACATGCAAAGATCACAAGACAGCATAGTATAGGAAAATCGAGTTTTGACAGGAAAAAGGTTAGTGATGGCTATTTATGAAGAAATAACTTTGATGATATCCAACCTAGCCATGTGCCCCATCAAATGTACTAATTAGGATAGTTGACATTCTCCACCACTGAATGATTTCCAAAACCTAATCTGTGGCCTCTGTCACTCTATTATATTGATATGTGCAATGTTTGTAACTCATAAATTATTTCCATTATTATTTCATCCACAGGTCCTGTCCACAAACTACAGGCAGCGGAAGAAAAGAATTGTGCGCTAACTTGCTCTGGTACGCAGCTTATTCATTTATTTATTTTGTTATTGTTATGTTTCATAGATTTGCTTGTTTTCACCGGATATTTTGATTGAATGACTGCAAATCTCCTAAATAATGGGTTAAACGAGCTGAGATTTTACAAACCCTTTGCCTAGTAATGATGTAATTTTCTATCGCGCTTTATCAAAGCGTTTCTAATGATTATAACTGCGGCTCCATATCGTCAGTAAATTTCTGCTGTAATTGCCATATTTTCAAAGTTTACCATTACTTTCGAATTTCTTTTTTCTCCCGCAGACAACAATAAATTTAACTATGAACCGGGAAATATTTATGAATTTACATACAACGCTGAAACGATAACCAAAATGAATGGTGCATCCGAAGATTCTGCCTTCATGGTGATCGATGCTAATTTTGAGATTGAGCCCATCACAAAATGTGACTTTGTTATGAGGGTAAGTTCTTTGACACTAAAAATTGTACTTAATGCTCTCTGCAACACTTAGCACCAGGACTAGGATTGAAGGACCCTCTCCCCCAGCCTGAGGGGTTGGAGCCAAATCAAGTTGAATTTACCGCTTCTGGTAAGATCACTGAAGTTAAGCCTGGACAGTACTTAGATCGGTTACAATAGGAGAATACATAGTAAGCAGAACGAAGCGTCGACAACTCTAACCAGCCGGAAGAGTGTCTTCCAAACCATTGCCCGTGTGTACAACGCTCTCGATGAGGGTATAAGCTTGGAACAATCATATATACAGTACTGGTCAAAAAAGGAGAATGATTAATTCAAATGTAATTCTTAGTAGTTATTGCCACAGGATCATGAAATTTATTAATTTGTCGATTTTTTTACATGTTTCATATACGCAAAAGCTTTTATCGAAAGTGGTTATGAAAAAAACGATATTTAAGAAAAATCTTTATTTGAAAAACATGCAGTAGACAAAATAAGAGAACGGATACATAATATTTTAATGGCGAAGTTTACAAAATAAAAATTAATCATTAGTGAATGATTTGACTTGATTTTTCTGGCACAGATCTAGTGTTCGTTTGGGGTTTTTTGGGGTTTTTTTTCGTTCATCTTCCAGTGTTTCCCGTAAATTGATTACAGAGCTTGGGTTTCGTTCTCTAACCTTGTCACCTATTGTCTTGCATAAGTTCTCGATGGGATTCTAGTTGGGACTTTGTGCAGACCATTTCCTGGCTGGCTGGCTGGTAGATCTTGTAGAGAAGGAATGGCATGTTGCCTCATTAATTTAGATGCACATTAGCACTTACTGTACCATTATTTCCCATAATAGGTTCAAAACCTTCAGAGGAGAACACCCCTTTTTGTAAACTTTCAGACGCCATTCAAGTCTGTGGTCTGTACAAAATCAAACAAACTGACTGCTGTCAAATCCAACTAAATTGAATTTACTTTCATCGTTGAAATGAAATTTGAACCAATTCAAATCCTCCCAAATATCATCTTCTGAATATTCAAGTCAAGACTTCTTTTTTTTCTTTTTCTTTTTTTACGTATGATACGTTTAGTTGCTGGATAACAAACTTTCAATTCAAATTCATTCAATTGTCAAGACACATCCTTGTTGCGATCAGTTTTAATTTGCCTTGAAATCCCTGCTGCATTTTGAAGAGACCATTCATTGCATGTGTTTCAATTGCTCAGTCGTCCCCAAATCTTGTCTTAGGTGGCTTTTCGTTAAAACAAAAGATTTTGTTTCATCATACAATTTGAAGATACTCGAAATTACACTCTTGGGCCGGTTCAGTTCCCTCGAAATTAAAGAGATAGAGATAGCTATGCTATCAGTCTTCCTCTTGACAATTTCTTGTCTGAAGGCTGAAGTCACTCTGGCGTGTTCCGGTATGTCTGGCAGTTGATGTAACAATGAGAACATTGCTACTCATTGAGATTATTATGTCTATATTGCCATGTACTCGCGAGAAATTAAATCGTACTCTCATCATGTCCATGTATTCTTTCAAATGGATATCTTTTTTTTTCCCATAGACACTTTCAATGAAAGACTTTTTGTTCACTGAGTACGTACTAAGTGTTACGCTTTCTATAAATTTCAGGATCCTGTGACAGTTACTATCAATAGGAATTACATTTGAATAAATTGTTCTATCATTTTGACCGGTACTCTGCACATTTACATACATTGCATGTCGTGTGATGACCAACATTAGCGAATACTTTATCAATCTTTACATTCACAAAACGTTAGCAGATAGGACAAAACTTCAGAGAAAGACAACGAAAGACCGATTAAATTCCTACGTCGTCAAACAGATCATGCCCCATCTGTAATTATATTGCCTAAAATCTAACCTGAGAAACATACAAATTAGTTTATGTCAATTACAGTGAATTCTGACAAATAGAACCAACGGTTGCAAAATAAGAATAATCTTGTAAAGACCTATACGAACGAATGTAATCATCACTGATTCGCTACGTTCATTATGATCAATGCATTGTTGGGGGGGGGGGCTAACAGAAATGCTACCAAAATGACATTCTCTGAAATTAAATCTGATAGAATCATTTAAAATATATATTTTTAGGTCTCAAAACAACTTTCAAATATTATATATGACTAAGAAAAGGTAGATTCAAGAGACTTCAGTAGTTACAGATTTTATGAAGGTTGAATTCAAGAGAAACTTTGGTATTTTAGACATAAAAAAGCACTTTGGTGAATCGGACCAGAATGTTATTGGGACCAGAGCCGTTAGCCCTATTGACTATAACCCACTGCTTACCGAATACGGCTTACATAAATTTTCTCCGCTTTGGTAAAGGAAATGGGACAAGTAAGGAAAAAAAAAAATTCTAAAATTTTGAAATTATAATTCTTCTAATAAATTTTTCAGGTTAAGCGCTGATGATGAATAAAATAACCAGAAGGAGAGAGCATATTTCATGTGAGCTGTACCTCTGTAATATGGCAGAGAGTGAGTGCCTCTATTTGGAATTATAGTTACATTGTAAATAGAACTAAAATCATTTTTCAAGAAAATGGTATTTGTAGTTTAAGTGTGTATGTATTTTAGAAAGTTATAAATATGAATGGATAAATATATTATAATATGAATACTTTTCATATTCCACAAACCTATCCCTGTCATTTACTCCAAAAAAACATAAAATATCATGACACACGGAGAGAGAAAGATAAAAAAGCTAATAACTTTTACTTTCCATAATATTATTCATATAAACTTATATTATTATCATATTCCTTCAGATCAGTGACACAACTCTTCGTGATTCTGGAGATGCTTTACAATCTCAGACTTTCAAGGAAGCTTTAATGAAGCAACCTTTAAAGTTCTCATTCCAAGATGGCCGAATTGATCACGTCTGTGCAATGGAGGGAGAATCAACATGGACTCTGAACATCAAAAGGGGTATCCTCTCTGCTTTCCAAAACTCGATGGACAGCTTTGATCGCAATCAGAATTTGACTGAGGTTAGTTTCAATTATTCTTTACTTTGTAATTCTTAGATAACAATTCCTTAATAAGAATTATGAGTAGAACGAGTGTTTAACATTTTTTTATCTGAATAGCACTATGACTCCCTTTCAGACTGATGTTGTGGGTACCTGTTTATCTGAGTATAAAGTAACAGACAAAGATCCTAAAACAAAGTTTGTGGAGAAGACGAAAAATCTGCTCGGATGTAGCGACCGTGAAGGTTACCGCCTGGCAATCCAATCCATCGGATACAATGTGCCTTCAGTGAGTATTTTGTCAACTTTCGTGTTTTCCAGTAAATTCCAATTGGTTTTCCCAAATATCAGATCAATAAACTTTGTTATATTTTTCCTTTCCAGTTCGTCAAATCTCTTCCCCTGATGAAGAGTGAATATAAATGTACACAGACACTGGATCTCGGCTCTAATATCCTGCAAAGTTCAACATGTTCAGAGGAACACGTGTTCAGACCATTCTCTTACGGAAAGAACGGTGCCATGACCATTAGTGAACAGACTCTGACCTTCAGCACTAGAAGGAAAACAGAACGAACAACTGAAGGTTAGTTTTCTTTTGAGCATAAGTTACCCAATGTGATCTTTTTTCTTCGTGCATGGATAATAATTGTTATTTCCTGATTGATTATGTCTGAAAAGTATAGATAGTGTGGTTTTTGCTTTTGTGATCAGAATATTGATATTCTGAGATTTGCCTGTTTTACCCAAGCCATCTTCGGGTAGGTACTTGAATGTTATCAGGGTTTTTATCTAGTGTTGTAGCAAATTGTTTCATAAGACCTATTTGTATGTGCAGTGGAGACAACAACACCTTCCACAGCTGAACTAATGGCTCCGACATAACGTTGTCCATCCTGACATTTTAGGGCAACTGTAACCAGTTACGCTTTTGGTAGTGCTCCATGGTATCCCTGTTGCCTCAAAGGCAAACATTACAGGGAAAATTGCTTTGGAAATGCCACCTTTTTGGAGTCTCCGATGAACCTGGCGTACCTTTCATATTTAAAGGCGTCGAGCAAGGTGTTGATACTATTTTACTGCAGGATAAATGAAGTGCCTAGAATTTGTCTCGGTCGTCAATAGACATGCTGGAATATGCCTTGTAGGCTTCAGACACCTTATCAGATGCCATCACTGATTACTATCTGTGACGAGGTCAAAGTTGATGTCTTCGTCGGACCACACTCGACGAAGATTCCGGAGTGATGATAATTCCTGAAAAAGCTCAGTAAGGAACAGGAAGGGGGTTGGTACAGATTTGTCACAATGGTGCAGGCCTTTCAGGGCAATCACAGGGCAAAAAACTGTGTAGAGTTGGTAAAGATTATGGTGAAGATCAACAGTAAAATGGGATGCAGGTTATACATCAAAGTCTGTATCCGGGGCACTCATCTTGATAAATTCAAGGAAAACACAGAAGCATAATCGAAAGAGAAGGCAAACGCTCCCATCAGGCCATATTGGACTTTGAACGCCGTTGCCAAGGAATAAAGACAATAACATGACGGCTGATTATATTTCGTGAATGGGAATTTCAATACAGCCGTAAATCTCGAAAATTTACCCATTTCTGAATCTTTTAACATCAGTTTTGTTTAACATTAGGGTAAATACATGTTAATTTTGTATCATTTTCATTCACTAAATCTACAGTATACATGACTGCATTGAAGAAATTGTGGATTCAATTACATCGAAGGTGAAGAACACGAGATTTTCATTCTTACTATTGCCATTTGCAGAACAATTCAGCCAAAGAAGTACCTTGCTGTTTCATCACCAATATGACACACCGAGTAAACAAGAGAGAGAGGAAAAGATTGAAGCTAAATTGCAGGAACTCTGCCAGAAAGCAGCTGAGGATATTCGCCCTGAGGTTCCTGAAATGGTTAATCAACTGATTGAGCATATGCGTCAAGTCGACAGAGATGTTCTTTCAAGAGTTTACAGGAAAATCAACCAAAAAGACTTCTGTGCCCACAAAGCTGATCGCATCAAGTATGTATTCCCCTCTTTACTTTCTTTTTACTTCTATCTTTGCTAAGTTAACTTGAATTGACCAATTCACTTTGGAAAAAAAGGTTAGAAAAATGTTAGCTAATGAATATTTTCTGTCCCATCCAAATTTGGCTGGCTTGGTAACAAGTTTAAGCTCAATTATTGACAGACAAGTTAAAAAGATATCGGTTCTTCTGCAAAGACTCAACACAAAACAGTCTTCACACTTAATAAAATCGTTCCGAATTAGAATTTTTTTTTCTTCTTCAGTAGTTTTAAGAAATTTATATATTGTTTCGAAATACATGCACTTTGTTACATTTTACAGGCAATATTTCCATGATGCCATTCCAATGGTAGGAACTGTTGCTTCAGTTGGCATAATCCAAGACTTCATCTCCAAGAAACACGTCACCGGCAGCGAAGCTGAAATGTGGCTTTTGTCATTATCTTTTGTCCACCATCCAACAAAAGAAATGGTTGCAGCCGCCACGGTAAGACATATATTCCACTTCTATCAGTGCCATCTATCTATCTCTCCCTTCTACTCCCTCTCTCTATATAAATATGTAAAAATCTATAACGTAATTAAGCCGTGTTCCAAAAGGTTAAATGATTTGTTGTATAAAATAACAACCATGTTCAATACATTATGATAATACCCTATATAAAATGACAAACTATATGTAGAATGATATGAAGTACGGATTGAAATCTCTGCTAAAAGGAATGGGGTGTTTGATCAACACTGCTTGGGAGCCATGTTGATATAACTGAATCCCTGAAACAGGTACGTGGTAAACAACTGATGATCCTGACAAGAAAAAATTACACATAAAACCGTAATATCAAAGTTTGGGTAAAACAACAAAAAAAAAGACACAGAATAAAATTACATGAATTACATTAACAGATATTGAGCGATAAATGACTGAAGAGACACACAAAAAACTTTTGAAAATAAGTTTTTAAATGCATATAGTGTTTCAAGCTGTAAAGCTTTCTGAACTATATATATAGTAAGAGAGAGATCCACAATTGCGCTCTATTTTGAAGTATCACTCTTTCTCTGTCTGTCTGTCTGTCAGTCTCTCTCTCTCTCTCTCTCTCTCTCTCTCTCTCTCTATATATATATATATATATATATATATATATATATATATATATATATATATATATATATATACGTAGTGTGTGTATGTAAATTGTATATTTGGGCAGCAATCCTCCATAAATAGAGGTCTACTTAAATACAACAGATATTGAATTCATCGACAGTACAAAAACACTTTATCGAAAGTCGTACTTGCTACTTCTCAGGGCCGAGTGCTATAAGAGACCATCTAAATGAATACGTACCATTCGAAATTTGTACCAGTCGAATTCTTGTTAATAACACTTGCATATCATACAAAATCAATTATTTAAAAAAAGGCTGCCGATACTGGAAGCGCTCATCATTAAAAAAAAAATAATCCCACACTTAATAAAGTCATCCGTGTTTTGAATGCGTTCAATAATCAAAACCCGTCCCGACAACGACTTTACCCACGATGTGACGTCACCTCAATGCACCGATGACCAACGCCGATTCAAACGAGGAAAACATTTGAATTTGTGAAAACACGAAAATCTAAGTTTTTCTAATCGTCTTGAAAATAGCCGCTTGCATGGCCAAAAGTGCTCAGTCATCAGTATCGTGATGACAATATTTACTTTCATTTGATTCAGACATACGGTCTTGTATAATGTGACTTTCGACGCCACTAATTAGTATTTTAGGGTTTGTCAGTGTGAGAGATCATTGAATTCGCTAAAACGAGGAATGAGGGATAATATTTGGCCCTGGTTCATTTCTCTATAGTAGATTGACAGGGTGGGAGATAGACCCTCCAATGCTAAGTAACAAATATCCGTAGTTTACTGATAGAAGAGTCAATTTGGTGTGCCTAACTATTGGAATGCTATCTAGTCTCGTCTCAATCATCTATTTTGAGATAATTTAGGTAGACATAATTTGAAACATTGATGAAATCCTCGTGAATCTTTGACACTCGACGCCAGAATTTTGAAGTGGCCAGACGTGCTATTTTTTTCCGGGTACGCCATATTAATCGGATTTACCTGGGCAAGACAGAAATGGCCAACGATGATAGTCAGGCAAAGAGGACCCTCTTTCATTCTCCAGACAGGGGGGAGGGGATGAAGAAAAAGTCAACGGGGAGAAAAGGAAAAGGAAAAAGAATCAATGAGAGGCAATAACAAAATCAAAATAAAATAACAAATACCCCGTCCATAAGGGGGAACACGAAAATGAAACGGAAAAAATATGACCCCCGGTCACGAGGGGCAAACAAAAAATGGAAAAAAAAAATTCCTTCATCCCCGACGGGCTAAAATAAGAAAACAGTAGAACGGCAAACGGGGACTTTCCTATACAATGGAATCCACATGGATTCGATCCAAAAATCTACCAGTACTAACTGAACGTCTAAATCCTGAAAATTATATATTAATATTGTTCAGACATAATTGACCAAAATTCATGATATTTTTAAACACGGTATAAGATTGAACAATACTATCCACATCGATTTAGCAGTGATGCCGATTTGAGTATTTTGAAGCCAAATCTAACTTCATTTTAACGCATTTATGAAATTGAGACATTGTTTAATGATTTCGATCGTACCTCAAGACTGTTTTCGAAATAAAAACATACCATTTAAAGCAAGTATGTACCAGAGTTTATACTATTTACGGAAATAATTATCCATAGAAGATTGAATAAACTTCTTCAATGCTAATACATGATTTTCAGTTAATATATGTTTTTGATAAACTAGATGTCATTTTTTCCTATTTCCCACTTGTACCTTTTTTTACTAGTGTCATCTTTATCCGTTCATATGTAATCCAACAGAATGATTTTATATTGTTGCATTATATTAAAACTTTCAATCTAATATAACAAAATTTATAATCATTCTGTTGAATCATATATCCATATATTTGTCGCTTTGAGAAAAAAAACAAAGAGAGGAGATATAGACCGTGAATAAGCAAAATGAAAATTTGGAGGTAAAAGAGTTTTTTGGGTATTTATATTACATTATTAATATTACATATTACTTTTATATTGTTTAGCTGTATGGTACAAGCAACGCTACATTGAAGCAGTTGCTGTATTGGTCGCAGGTTCCATTCCTGCAGCAGCCCCGTTTTCTCTGATTATTTATTCTATTTACGTTGTCTAGGCCTAAACACTTTCAATACAATACAAGCGCAATTTATAATCATGTATAAGTGTATATATATATATATATATATATATATATATATATATATATATATATATATATATATATATGTGTGTGTGTGTGTGTGTGTGTGTGTGCAATTATGTATTTATATGCATATGTATGTAAATATACATATATATATATACATACGTGTGTGTGTGTGTACATATATATCACATATAAATACGCATATATGTGTATATACGTGTATATATGTGTGTTTTATTGAATAGTATTTGCATATTGAAGTATCATTTGTTGATTATCTATTCTAAATTGAAAATTTGTTTTCTTGTCAATTAATAATTCCAATTGAGAAAGCAATACCTAAAAACGCTTATTTCGATCTGTTTTGTTTGTTTTTAGCCTTTGTTAAGCGAACCTGATGTCTCCGGAAACACCCTGCTCGCTGTATCATCTCTGGCAAGCAGCTATTGCAATGTACGACCTGATTGCGGAAAAGATTCCGAAATCTCTGCTCTCATTGGAAAATTGATGGAACTCACCAACGATTGCAATGTCCAAAACGGTGATGCTAGGAGAATTGTCTTTGCTCTTCGAGCACTTGGCAACATTGGTCATTCCCATGTGGCTGTGTCTCATCTGACCCGCTGTTCCACTCGTCGAGAGATCCCTGAAGAAATAAGAATTGCAGCCATGGACGCTTTCCGCAGGGTTCCATGTGATGCTATGGTAAGTTAAGACTATTTTCACATCTCGGTCATTTCAAGCATATGGAACATGCTGAAATTTACATTTAATTTCTGAAAATTCACACAAGTCTGAAAAGAATTACTTGTTAAATTTCATTGCCAGTACAGTTAGATTTAAATCATAGAAATTAAAAGCATGGGAAACATTTCTCAAAAAAAATGTGATTACACTTTACATTTACATTATTTCATATGCTTTTAATAAGCAGCTGAATATATAACGTTTATATTTGTTATCTTGTACAGCGATCCGATTTGATGGGTGTGTTCCGTGATGAATCTGAGGATTCTGAGCTCCGTCTCAATGCTTACATTGCCCTGATGAAATGTCCAAGCCAAAATGTTTTATCTGAAGTGCGCCAAGTGTTAGAAAAGGAGAAGTCTAACCAAGTTGGATCGTTTGTGTGGTCTCATCTGACAAACCTGATGGAAACATCAGACCCACACATGCAGAACATCCGCAACATTGTCCAAGATGAAGAACTCAAGAAAGAATTCAATCTTGACCAAAGGAAATTCTCCAGGAACTACGAAGGGTCCTTTTTCCTTGATTCAATCAACACTGGAGCCAAAGTAGACAGCAATGTGATCTTCTCAGAGAAATCTTTCATCCCAAGATCGGCTAATTTGAACCTTACCGTTGACTTATTTGGTCATGCCATCAACTTTCTGGAGTTTGGAGGTCGAGTCCAAGGTATGGAGAAGATTCTGGAAAACCATTTTGGACCGCGTGGAACTAACATGCCACCTATGAAGTCTAGAGTTCCAATAAATGTGAGTAAAACAAGACTGAAAGTAACGATAAACTAAATGTAGGTAATCGATCGAATCATTCTTTTAAATTTCCTGAGGTGAATAAATTTTATTCCAACAAATATAGTTGTTATGCATTGACAGTAAAGGGTAAAAACAAACCCATTTGATAGTTTCCTCTTTTCCAAGAAATTTTCGTTATGACTGGTTTTAATTTCATCAATTCAGAAATTGGAGATCTCTCTCTCTCTCTCTCTCTCTCTCTCTCTCTCTCTCTCTCTCTCTCTCATTTAATACATTAAAAGAATCTTTATCATCAGAAACATATATATATATATATATATATATATATATATATATATATATATATATATATATATATTCTAGAAATCTTTACAGCCTAAAAAACTTTTTCTGATAGATTTATTGTGTCACTTCAGTCACCCATTTCCCAATATTTGTCAATGCAATTTATGTAATTTTCAAAAGTGCTTTCTTCTTTGTTCACTCAAAACTTTGTTATTATCGTACATGTGTACATAAGGCTCAGTTTTTTTTTTTTAAGTCAGAATCTACTTATATTATGAACAGCGTGATTTTTTTAGTTCTCTGTAACAATAAACTCTCAACATAGATGTAAGAATTTTACAGGTCGAAATATCACCTACTCTCCACTTGAAACATGGAATCTTCCACTGTAACGAATTAAGTTTTTTCTTTCCTTACAATCACATCTCGGAGATTTCCTTTTTAGTCAGGATTAACAAGGAAGTCATATGAATAAAAGCTGATTGAAACACATGCTGTATATCAATGAACTGCAAGCTCCTATTTACCTCAACACCCATTATAGCTAGGGCGTGACACAAGGTTGGTTTAACGTCGGGAACCTCCGATGCGAACATGTGGGACAGGAACTTCCATAAAAAATTATCTTCCGTCTCTGCAACAACAGATGTAAGAATATAAGAATACTAGACTTGGTCACAAGGCTCAATCTGATCACTCTAGTCTAGACTACACAAAGCAATGCGTCTGTCTTGTCAGAAATAATCTTCCAAAAATAGATTTGGATGATCAGCAAGCTTCTATTTATCTGAAAGCCAACGAGAACAAGATATGACACAGGGTTGGTTTAAGATGGGTAACCTAGCACGCGAACTCGTAGATCAGGAACTTCCTCAAAATTTTCTTCAGATTTCGATAATATTTTCGCGGGTAAATAAGAGCATTTGACTTGGTCACATTGGCGAGGCCTGGTCCCACTGGTGTTGACTATTCAGAACAATGCCAATCTCGTCCAGCCGGTCAAAAATGATCTTCCCAATAAAATTTGGATGATCGGTAAGCTTATTTTGTTAGCTGCATTCAGTTGGTTCGATCTTCATTGAATCTTCAACTCTTAATGGTCAGATATTAAACAGCTATGTTAAAGAAGAATATACAAAAAGATGAACTTGGATGCTTGTCGCATAGCAAAGATCAACAAGTTAATCTTGCTGGTCTTTGTTAGATCCTCATTAGATCTCTTCGTATCGATCGTGGATGGTGTGATATCAACTTATGCAAAGTCAATCTACTAATATAATGAACTGTGTGATATTGGTGTGGAGTATAAGAGTGAACGAAATAGAGATTGAAATCATTTAATTTAACGTATCTAATATTATAAATATGATTATATTTGATATTCCATTTTTGCTTCCAGTTTGATAAAAGTATTGATGCATTCCGTGCTTCTGCCTTCCTGAGAGTGTTTGGAAACGAGCTTCGTTATTGGGATGACAAATCCCTGAATGAATTGCAGTCCTCCCTGCGTAAACTGATGAATATGCAAGCCTTGTCATTCAGCAAATCTATGCAGCTTCTTGATAGCCGTATGATTATTCCAACCTGTGTCGGTTTGCCCCTTAATCTCACTATGTCTGCAACTGGAAGTATTTCTCTTGATGCTGAGGCCTCTTTTCAACTATCAAAACATGAACTAAATGTCGACTTCCGACCAAGGTAGTACCTTATTGTACTTGATTTTTTGTACTTTATATTAACAAGAGAATAAGTGTTTTCTCAAATGTTCTCGTCAAATAACAGTGAATATCTCGTATAATTGAATAATTTAGTATATCTCATCTTTATTGTGTCTTGGCATTTACAGTGCTTCAGTCCAAGTGAGAGGTGAGATGTCTGTGGATGCCCATGTGTCTAGAGCTGGCCTAAAGATGGTTACAGTTGCCCACACTAGCACCGGAGCCAGGCTGGATATTCGTAACAACAAATTCGATTTGCAGATCCCTGAAAAGAAGATGGAAATTTTCAACCTGAAGTAAGTTCACTTCTTTCCATCAATTTCCTTACATGAATTTCCACCTGAGTGTTGATTAGCTTTAACCACAAACTTTTATCCTTTCTTTTGGAAGGACTGATTTTTACATTGTCCACCGGAACGCCGAGAAGAAGCAGAAAATGATCGTTGATAATGTCCAGAAACACGAGGTTTGCACAGGCAATTTGATGAAGCAAGTAACAGGCCTTACTTTCTGCCAAATCATCAAGTTTCCAAATGCTTCTCGTCACAACGAGGCTCCATTCTTTCCATTCACTGGTCCAGTTGTCTACGATCTTTATATGATGAATGAAGACGCTCCCAATGGATATCAAATCGAAGTAAGACAACTTCTTTAAACACTAATTTTCGGAACAAAATGTTCTGCAAACTTTCTGCTTTGGGGGTTTTACCCGTGAGAATAACTTGATCATTATCTTATTTGTCTTTCAAGCAATCATCCTCTTCTTTCTACATGGATACTCCAAACTCCAAAGTTTCCCGGCGAATTGCTCTTGATATCATGATGAAAAACAGAAATGATGTCCGATTTGTCTTTAAGGCTCCATGGAAAAACATCAGAATGGAAGGTCAGTTCTTAATTTCGTGAAATACATGTAGTAGATCCAGTCAAAAGGTTTAGAAAAATACATTAAAAGAATCTTTTTCATTAGAAACATACGTGACAACTAAGAAGATTTTGAATTACTTTGCAAATGGTATTATAGAACTATTTCAATTTTCAAGTCACTGAAGTAACTCGTTGGATTTCTTGTGTTGTGGAAGTATTTTGGTAATCATAACATTCCTCGATGATCTGCTAGATATATAAGGAAAACATGCTATACAAGATTAATACCAACTGGTACAGTTGAGATTTAAGTTTTAGTGAGCCTTACATGATTATGTCGACATGCTTTGTCACAGTTAGCAGTGATTATTTTGACGCGTCTTCGCAGTAATCCCAGCAAGACCATTGCTTCATGTAACTCAAAATTTCAAAAGTTACTTAATTTTAATTGACCGAAGCATTTTTTAAAACAGGTACAGTTGTCAACATGGATGAAATGAAGAAACTCACAGCAAAATTATCTCTCAATAATCGCACGGATTATATCTTAAATGCTGAGCTTGGCATGAAAAATACAAGAGGTGTGTGGGGCTTCACACCTAAATTTGAGATCACCATGCCCCAGAAGAAAATGAAGTATGAAGGGAAGATTGATGTGAGGCTGATGGATTATTTGATGATTGATATGTCTGCCATGGGATTCACAGCCAGTGATATTTATTTGAAAGGTAAGACATCGACATTGACTCACATCCAAATCAAGTACACATAAGATAATTCTTAGTTTGGGTTGAAATGGTCTAAATATACATTTCTTTTCATTTTATTATTTCTTATCTAATTCTTAAGAATTAAAAAAAACATTGGATGCTTGTGAACTTAATTTTATTTGTGTATTTTTGTGTTTGTCCTTCGAAACTATACCTTCTCTAAAATTAGTTTTTCACCCTATTCAGTGACCGGCGATCTTGTTTCCGAGGAACCTAGTCTCACTGTTCAACTGAGAATTGGAAAGAAAGAATATTATCTTGTCAGTCGTTTGGGAGGATTTGTGTCAAAATCTGGATTCAAATATACCCCGTCTCTGAAGATTACCATTCCCAATAGAGACCTTGTTGAATTCACCAGCGAGATCCTCTATGAGTCTAACAAGAAAATGAGTTTTGACTTCAAACTCAACAAAATCCTTCCTAAGACAGTTGCCATGAATGGTGAGTATCCAAATTATAAACATAAAACGAAGTACACCAATTATTTGGGAATTTATTCATCCATACTTGATTCAGTTAAAAACCAGACTTTAATGAAATTTGATTCCCTCAAAGGATTCATGTCTAAATGGTAAAATGTTCTCATCGAGGAAAACGAACTCGGAGTGTAACGTAATTTATGACATTGAAATGGAAAAAAAATGAATCTCCGAAAAGATCTGAACGTCCAGACATTATAGAACTAAACAAAATCTGGATTGGTTTCGTTCGATCATATCAGTTGAATAGATTGTGCAACAAATAAGTAGATGTTTGCTAAAACGGAATAGCATATTGAAGGTTATTTCAACAAAAGCTGTGACATATGATTTCAGCCCTCGTCATCCTGAACACTGGAAAGACAAAGACTAAACATATCCTTAGAGTATCATTTAAATCACCCCGTGGGAACTTCCGAATCATTGGAGATGTAGACAATAAGAAAGCTGGAATAACCGGTCGGGCTATTGGAAGCTACAATTTTGGAGCCAAATATTCTGATCGTCTAACTCTGTCAACCAAAATCCGCGATCTCAGTGTCAAGAAGTCTGTGCGTTATATGGGCAATATGTAAGTATCATTCTCTTCTATCTAACACTAACATTGTCGCTGAAATCCTTCATTTCATCATCAGTAAGACCATAAATAAATAAAAATGGAACGTTTAGTATGCAATTGAAAAACTCAAAAATATTTGGTGAATTGTCTTTTCAGTGCATTGGCAAGCAAGAAACAACAATTCTTGAACTTTAATCTGAAAGGTCAATTGGCTAAGGCTATCAACCACCTGGAAACAAAATTTGATCTTCATTATGGAAATCCTAAAATCAAAACCAACAACCTTAAATTCGTTTGTGTGCTCAACAGAGCCCTGAAGCCATTCAGCCATGCCTACGACTACACCATGTCAATTCAACACCCAGGACAGGTAATATTACCATAATACCTTCTTAATGCTATCACAATTTTCTAGTTTCATAACAGCATAAACCAGGACAGGTAATGCAACAATCGTACCTTCATAATGGTTCGTAATAGGATTTCATACATAAACAAGGACGGGTAATGTTACTATCGTAGCTCCCTAATGGTACTACTGTTCCCCGTTTTCATGATAGCGTTAGCCAGGTCAGGTGATAGTACCATCAAACCTTCCATAATAGCACTGCTAATTTTGCCCTTTCATGACATCATTTGGCTCATGATCAACCGAATTTTTTAAAGTCTTAATAATTCATACCTCATCATTAATTTGCAATAATATCTCCGAATATTCCTTTCCTCCTATAACTTTTTGATTATTCATAAGGTAATGAGTAATTTAATGCAAATCGTTTTCACAGAATATCAATTTAAAGGATCTCTTCATTCTAATTGGCGAGAATTCAATAAAGAAAACAAACAATGTAATCATAAACTCCATTGCATTTTGCAGTTTCTTGGGGTTTTATGGTTAAATTCGATTAATTTCAAAACTCCGGAATGGATCCAAGTCAGGATTAGGATTAATTTTCCATTTCCCTTCAAATGACAACTTACATCACTCTACCATCCTCTTGAAATCTAATTTCGACTAATGTTTTTTTTTCGTTTTTGTTAATGAGAGTTGAATATAAAAATCTTTTGATAGAAAATAAATCTTCATTTCATTTCAGCAAATCAACTACAAGGTGGAAGCTAAACATGTGCAGTCTGCTAAATGGCCTTTCAAGAAATTTGAGAACACAGTAATGATCCAAATGGCCCCTGAAAAAGTTGTTAAAACGAAATTATCTTATAACAACACTAAGGTAAAAGGCCTGCCGAAGCATGAAAGTGATATTTCCCTTTCTTATCCCGGCCGAGACATGAGAATAACAGATAAATTGACACAGATAAATAAGAATACGTACGAAAATCATTTTACTGTGCAATGGCGAAAGGGAAGTGAGGTATCTGTGCAAAGTACGTACACCAAAAAAGGCAAATATGTATATGATATTGAGAATACTTTGAGAATGCCAAACAAGAAAGAGGCTAAAGCAACAGCAATGCTGCAAGTAATGCCAGGAGCCTATAAAGCCAAAATGCAATTTGATGCCGATGAACAGACGATTTCCCGTCAACAAATCAATTATAAGGCCGAAGGTGGTGTTACTTATACTTTCAATGCCAAACAGATGTCCACTGGTGTCATTGGTGAAGTTATGTGGGCACCAAACCAGAGGATATCAGCTAACATCAATTTTGATTTCATGAAAAGGAGTTCCTTTGGCGGCAAACTTGCTTTATCAACACCTTTCGAAGCAATGAAGAACTTTGACAGTCAAGCCAAATTCACGTGGGCCAACAGTAGATATGCATCCATGATTTCTGTGTCTTGGAACAATCAGAATGAGTTTAAACAAGACTTTTCTCTTGTCTTCCCTGAATTCAATCTTTCATATGATGCCTCTGCTCTTCTCAGTGGTAAGAAATCTGGAATAAACCTTGCCATGAAATATTCAGATATGTCTTTAAATGGTAACGTAAAAGTTAGTCATGATAAAACTACAATCATTAATGTAATCTTGAAGCACCATGCTCAGAGAATGGGCAGTGAAAGCGAGATGGGATTAGATTTTGATATTCTTGATTCCAATGGCAAAATGAAAATCACTTTGAAAAACGACAAACAAAAGGGTGAGGTCATGTCAACTGGAGAGGGAAAACTTAATCTTCCATTGCAGCAACTCCGTCAAATCGGAGCCTCTTATAACTTGAAACATAACAACGATTTGTTTTCCCTTGACATGAGTTATTCAAGCTCATTGAGAGACTACAGAAACGGAAAGATGACGATTGAAATGAACAGAAGCTTACCCAAGATGCTCAAGACTAAAATGGACCTGACACTCAATGGCAAGCCCATGTTCAACATGAATGCCAACTATGGAAAACAAAAAGACAACATCAATATGAAAGTTGACATCACAGAAGCCAATGGTCAAAAGGCAACAGTTTCAGCAAACATCAATTTATCAGGTAGCAGGAAGACCGGCAATGTTGAAATCAAATCAAGATATATCAATTTCTCTGCTGAGGGTGCTCTCGAATACCAAGGCACTCGTTCTGCTGGTGGTGAGCTGAAACTGACAGCCGACGGTAAGAGCGTGATGATTAGGGCAAATTATAAGAAAGAAGGATCAATATATAAGGTTACTGGAACTTTGGGATTACCTGACGGTAGATCACTAAAAATGGAAGGAAGTCTTGACTTGCAAAATATTGCTGCATCATTGAAGACAATGAGCCCCGATTTTCCTGAACTCACTGAAGTTGACATGGCTTTCACTTTTAAGGGTGATAAGCAAATGTTCAGCAGCGAAGCATCTTTGAAAGTGATGCCTTATTTCGATACCATTCAAGTTGAAATGTCATTCACCAAAAAACAGTTGAGCATCAATATGAAGACACAATTTGAAAGCATGAAGCAAGCAAAGGTCACTGTTACGTTTGACGGTGATTGGTTTCGATCCCAAAAGGTCAAAGCCATCTTTCTGTTGAATAACGAAGAAATGGTTGACTTGGACATGAACTACAACTTTAACAGCATTAGTGATTTTATTGTAAGCATGAATGCACTTACATCTTATAGGCGTTACAAAGAATTCCAGTTTGACTTGAAGAACAAGGGACCTCTTAGTAACATGCAATCCAGTTTGAAGATGAAACTGTCCAATGTTCTTATGTTTGATACAATGTTCCAGAACTCAAGAAAAGCCAGCAAAGTTTCGCTCGATGTCCAACTTATGGATTTCGATGAATGGAAGAGCACATTGGAATTGAAAGGTGATCTCAATTCTATGACAGCAAGAATCATCACCAGCATTGCTAAGGAAGAAGTCAACAGGATCGATTTCGGCCTTAAAGAATATGGACGTTCAATTAACGTCAATATGAACGGCCCAAAGACTGTCAACTTCAGTTTTGATATGGACCTTGATACAGAAGATATCACTTTAAACATAGCATCAACATTCACCTTTAATGGCCACGAGAAATACGAGGTGTTCACTTCGTATGAACATCTGTCTAAACTACAAGTCAAAACATCTATTCCATCCTACCAAGATGAGCTATTGATCATGTTTTCAGGTAACCTCAGGGCTTTCAATTTGCAGAATAAGTTTAGTCATAATAATTTGATTTACGAATTAATACTTTCCAACAAAGAATATTATCATCAAGTGGAAGGAGTTTTGAATACTCCATACTTCAAAGATACAGCATCCTTCAGGTTTGATGGAGAACTCAGTCAGATGAATATTTTTATCCAAGTAATGCATAACAAAGAAAAATTCGAACTGACTTTCTCTAACAGCGGCTACTATCAACAGATTGATGCCAAACTGGACACTCCTTACTTTCAACCAACGCTCAAGTCTTCTCTAAACGGAAATCTGAAAAAGTTCAACTTTGAAATTAAGATTCAACTTGACAAACAGATATACGAAATGAAAGCATCTAACGAAGATTACTTCCGACAAATGAACTTCCTGCTTGATACACCATTCTTAAATTGCAATTTCCAGTTTGAAGGAGATTTAGACAATGCCAAAGGAACTTTCACCGTTTTATATGGTAACACCAAATACGAAGTGACTGTTTCCAACAAGAACTTTTTCCAAGACTGTTCTCTGACCGTAACTATTCCAAAACATGTGCTGAAAGTCAACGGTAAAATGAATATAAAGAAAAAGGCAACAAGTGGAAATTTCAATATCATCTACAACAAGAAAAAGCTGTCTCTGTCTGGTACTTACAAAGATCTAGGACGTAAGAAGATCCTCAAAGCCGATTTGAACACGCCTTATTTCAAGGATTCTCTCACAGCTATGTTTAATGGCAAACCCAAGAAGTTCAACGCTCAAGTGAAAGTAATTCACAACGGAAAAACTTACGAACTGACCCTCTCTAACAAGAATTTGTATGAGATGATTGATTTGAATATCTATGCACCAGGAATGGAAGCTAAACTTGATTTTGAAGGAGAATTGAAAAAGTTCAAATCTTTCGCCAGTGTCAAGATTATGAATGACATGTACCGCTTTGGATTATCCAATGACAATTACGTTCGAAATATCCACATGGAAGTGACCACGCCACAAACTGGAAACATCATGTTTGGTTACAATCTGCAAGGCGACCTGAATACTTTCAATCTGACTTCTCAATTTTCTTACATGGAAAACACGTATAAAATGAATGTATTGAGAGACATCAAAACAGGAGAGCATCGGTTGACAATCGTCAGTCCCTCAATAAATGTTAATGGACACTTCAATGGCGTCTCAAAAAGCTTTTCCTTCGATGCCAATGCTGTTTTCAATAGACAGAAATATGAAGTGATGGCTTCCGCAAAGAACTTTTTCCAAGAAATTTCTGGCAAGCTGACCACACCGCAATTTGGAGAACTAAGTTTGTCGGTGAAACTCACTGGACAACTGAGAGATTTTAGTGGTTTCATCGAAGTAAAGAATGACAGCAAAATGTATAGAAGCGAATTTTCATTGAAGAATCAAGAAATTCACCTTTCTCTACCCAAATGGGTGAAAAAGCTTCAAGTGAAATTAAATGGTAACTGGGAAAACTTTGAATTTTTTGTTCACCTTATGAACTATGATGATGAAAAAATTGAAATTAGTGCCACAAACAAGGACTTCCGAGAGATGAAGGCTCACGTAGCTATTCCCCAATTGCATGATATTGATTTTTCTGTTGAAACAACTGGTAACCTACGAAAGGGAGAAGCAACTATGAAATTGTCATTCGGCGAAAATATTTTTGAAAACGAAGTTGAACTTAGTTTTGATGGTAGACAAGCAAGCTTTGAAACTGAACTACAATACAAGATTCTTGGGCGATCTGGAAAAGCAAAATTGCAAATCGATCTCATGTTTGAAGCTCAATCTTACAAGTATGAATTTGAAGCTGACATTGAAGGCACCCAAATCAAATCGATGGCTTCTGTGAAAATCTCTCCAGAAATCAGTGCCTCGATGACAGTCAGCATTCCAACTCTTGATGCCAGCGAAATGAAATTGCGTATTGTGTCCAGAGGATTCCAGAAGACAGACATGATGCTCAACTTGAAATCTCCGTGGACAGGAATGGCTAAGATCTTCTATGAACACAATGGTCAAATGGAAAAGTCGTTCAGCACCAAAGGGTACATCGAACGAGATGAAATCAGATTGGCTGGTTACTCTCTTGACACAGACTTTTCTGGTGACTATAGCTTCGATTTCAGATGTGACTATGACAATTCCAAAGATAAGATTGAAGCTAAAGGCGATCTGAAGTTTCAAGGAGTTAAATCTGTAGCAACACTGAGCATTAATACTCCATTCCGAGTTTTCAAAGAATTCTTTGCTGTTGCTCAAACAAAAATGCTTCGTGATGGGCCAAGTGTTGAATTGAATGTCAAACTTCCAGACCAAGAGTACAGCCTGAACATTGACTTAAGCAACAGCAACTTTAATGCTATATTGAATCTGAAGATGGATAAGGAAAATGAGGATAAACAATACCAATTCCAAACATCCTACAAAAACACAGATCAACGCACTGACGTTTCTCGAAGCTTCAATCTTAAAATGATCCTCCCCAAAAGAACTGTATCGTTGGATTCCCGTTTTGAGAACACTCAACACTCCATAGTCACGACCGGTGATCTCATATGGGACGAAGCCAGGAGTCAGAAGGTTGGATTCGAATTCGTGGTACAAAAGGCGGAGCAAAAGGAAGGCAAGCTCAGAATATTTACACCACGTCGCACAATTGAGTTATTTGGCAGTGTGAGAGCCAATGGAAATCATTATTCCACCGTGGGTCACATTATGATGGACGAAAAGAATCAAGCCCAAAAAGTAGACATCAAAACAGACATGGTCATTTTAAGCGACAGAGCAGACATTGATCTCACCGTCAAATTCCCTAATCAGAAAAAGGTTAGTCAATTTTATTCTATGCAAAATAATAGATTATATCAAGTCAAATATGATTTTCCAATGTAAATCAAAGGTTGATTATTTGATTATAAGTTCACATCTGGAAGGATTATATTCTGATATTTTCCACCCCTTCCTTTTCTTTTGATTCTCAGAATTTTCCGGGATTTCTTCATTCTATTTTCAATCTTTTAGGGAATGAATCTGAAGACGAATGTAAACCTTCCCAAGGGTGACATTATCTTCAGCAGCACCTCTGAGTTCAGCATGGATCAGGATCCCAAAAAGACCTTCAAGATGTCAACCAAATTAATGTCGGAAACAAAGGGTAAACGTCAAATGTACACTATGCAGATGGATGCTGGACACACCCATTCTGGTTTTGCTACTGAAGTGATTGGTCGAGTGAGCAGCAGCCCAGAAAAATACAATGCCGATGTTGAGATGAGATATTTGACCTTAAAACGTCAACAGCAAAAGTTTGTCATTCGTGGAGAAATGCACAGATTCAACCGTGAGGTTAATTTGAAGGTAAATAATTGATTCTTCTTTTAAATTAACCATTAATGCTGTTGGTAGAAGTACAGAGAATATCCATCGAATAATATGACTGTAAATTTTGCCTTGCATGACAAGAACACATTACAAAGTTTCTTCATTGGCATGGGCAACAGAATTCGAGCTCTTCTCGAGTTCTCTTTTAGCCTTATTGCAAAATGAAAGCAAAAGTTTTTTTTCTTAACATTTTTTAAGAATTGAGATAATGCTGATCAGTGTCATAATTTGATTTCGTCCTCTTTAGCACATTTTGTGTTCAGTTTCTTAGTAAACTACAGAAAACATTGATGGCTTCATGAGGGATCCATTCTTATTGCTGTTTGCTCATGTTTGCTTACTAGCTGGAAGCCCCATCAAAGACTATTGAATTGGATGGATCTCTACGCACCGGAAACCGATACATCATGTCCGTCTTGAAGAAAGAAAGCGGTAAAGAAGACATGGAGGCCCTTTTCAAACTCAACCCTAAATCTCAAAGAATGAACATCATCTTCAATTATGACGAAGGTATGACCTTCTAGATTGGCACCGTTTATTTGACTGTTTTCTTTGTAGACTCAATATTCTGATCTATGTTTCGTATTTCTCAAAAGGCTTTGAAGATTCCCCAATCTTATGGATATTGTTCTTTTACATATTCTTCTAAACATTTCAATGAGGCCAAATCAATTCTATTCGGAAAAGTGACGAATACAATTTTAAAATTTCAGTCTGTTTTAAAGTCTATGGAAAGTGTTATCCTCGGCAAAATGAAGATTTATGGAAGAAAAATATTATATTCCTCTTCTTTGAAAACCTGAATGTTTATTGTGATTATTTTGCAGCAAATCCCAACAAGCTCTACCGCATTGATGCTGATATAATGAAGTCGAAGGCCATTTTTAAAGCTTATCGTACCAACAAACAAAGGAAACAGTCCACCGATGGAAGAATTACTGTTGAACTCAAAACAAACAATCTTTTCCAATCTCACATTAAATGGAACCCAGATCTTCTCGGGGATCTCAACGTAAGAGACACAAAACTATTCAAATCTTTTTTGATAAATGATAATCGAGTTTAATATAACAATATCACAACGTTGATCGAAGGTTTAAGAGAGCACATTTTCTTAAAGAAAGAAAATAACAAAATCGGTTTAAATAAACCACTTCATTATAATGCTATATGTATCAGTAAACAGAGTGTGTAATCGATCTCCACTTCAAAATAACCAACTTGGAAAAGGAAAGACTAGCACGAAACTGTTCCCTTTCCCAACGAAATTATGATTGCAATACTTCATAACTATAATTATTTATTTTTTGTAGATATATGGTTATCAGAAACTGAGCATGTATGGAAAGGAATTGAAATCTTTTCGGGATACTTTGAGTCAAGTGCTGAACGATGAAGTTTCCATGAAATTCGCGCTTGCGAAACGATCATTTAATGAAAACATGTCACCCATCTATGATTACTTTGCCACCGAGTACAAAAGTCTATCTGAAGATTTCGCCAGAGCTATGCACCATATGAAGCAGATATTTGAGCAGGATTCTTTCTATGTGAAGTCTGCAATAGAAGCCATCAGCAACGTCTGGGATGAAATGAATTTGGACAAATATATCAACGGATTTACACAAAAAATTGAAATCTTCAACAGGGATATGAATAATAAAATGGATGAAGCCAAAAAAAAATTTGACTTCTACAGCCTAAAACTCAGGGTAAGCTGATTTCAATTCATCCTGCAAAATAATCACCCGAATTCTTCATTTTTATGAGCCAATTCTATATAACTAGATTCTATACGAACGTGTGTCTTTCTCTCAACAGATAAAAATCAACGAATTATTTATCCACTGCCAAAAACAGTACGAAATGTTGTATGAACGTGCAATCGAAATGAAAGCTGAAATCGTTACTTTGGTGAAAAATTATCCAGAAACAATTACAGGTGAGATTCTTTCTATTTGATTCTCACTTTAGAATAAAAATTCGGTGCTTATGAAGTGTCATTTGGCATTAAAATCTCCCTAAGGTTTGTATTGGGCAGAGTGAAATCCAAATTCTCTGGAAATTATTTTCGAAATTAATGTTTATGTAATCGATTTATGCCATAAATCTGAGGGAGATCAATTATTGAGCTCTTTTCAGTCATGCAAAATAGTGCCTGAGATTAATTGAATAGGTTTACGCCCTGGTGTATTCCATGAATTGAAACTTCATTTCGAGAATTTTTTTTTTCAGAGCTTATCGATTGGATGCACCAAAATCCCTACGGGAAGAAGGCGATCGTTTTCCTGACGGAAATGTACGAAGCTTTCAACGAAAAAAAAATCCAGGCCCAAGAGCATATTGACACTTTGATATCTGCCATCTATTCTGCCCATGCCATACTCAATCATCATATCGCTACTGCAAGACGTTATCCAGTTGTTGATGACATCGTGGACGTAGTCAATAAAATCTACCAGCAGGTAACATAAAGCTTTGACTTGGAAATTGTGTTCAATTATCATCAGTAATCTGAATTGTCACTCATAACAACTTTGTCGGATGGCTAAGGTTATCATGGTTATTTCTTGTAGGCTCTGTGGTCATACAATTACTGGGACATCAAAGACAACGTGTTGGGACTGAAGAACACCTTGTACAAATTTGGTGCCAAGAAAATCAAGGAAATCAAAGACATCATCACCGATGTTGGTATGAACACTTTGATTTTCGACCCTAAACGTGGAGAGATCGTTGTTGAGATTCGCTTTGGTGCTGCCAAATACTTCTACAACCATTTTATGTCTAGTGTGGAAGATGTTGAACGCGCTGTGATGAAATTGAAGAACCTTATGCCAAGCTTCAACTTGAATGTTTGGGATATTTACTATATGATGAAACCATCCTCCGATCTTGACGATTACATTCCTCCATTCAAAGGTATATCCACTTTTACAGATTTTCCAAATCAACCTTACATACATATATGATACATATATATTTGATATGTATATTCAGATAAATATATATATGTGTGTGTGTGTGCATTTATTTTATACATGAATGCGTCATATTATTTAAAAGACCTCGACATCATAACTAAAATAAACAATGAAAGAAAATTGGGCTGTTGCAGATATGGAATCAGCAACATCGCTCTTACCACTGAGCTAAACAACCAGGCAGAAAATTGAGAACCCAAATAACTGCTTTATCCCTACGTTCCTCTCTTGCTCATTTACTGTTCATGTCTGCGCTATTGTTTCTCAACTATGTATATTATGCAAATGTATATGTAATATACATTATATATATATATATATATATATATATATATATATATATATATGTATATATATATATATATATATATATAAATTCGGCTCGTTTCTTGAGTTTCATTGCATGCTGCAATTCTTTTGACAGGTAAATATATATTCATACGTATGTATATGTATATATATATATATATATATATATATATATAGAGAGAGAGAGAGAGAGAGAGAGAGAGAGAGAGAGAGAGAGAGAATGGGTGGAAAGTATGGGCTCAGCATTTTAGCATTTTACTTATTTGGTAAATAGAGCTCCGTGAAAAACTCATTAAAAATTTGTTTTCTCAAAAGTTTTATCACTTCCCCTTTTGAACGTGACAAATTTAGTTGAGCTGTGCCAATGTTTGAGGGGGAACATAGCGACAAATAAATCCAGTTGCTTTAAAAATAAAAGATTTTGGGTGCTACGTTTCGCTAGATCAAGCAATTTGGAGCAAGAATAAAATTTGGTGGTTCACCATCCACCCCTGATATAACATGAACTGCTCTATAAAGGGTGAAGATAGAAGATTTTGATTCTTTGTTTTCTTAACTGACGAGGAATGTCAATGATTTTTTCCAGCCGAGGCCACCCTGTTCGCTGGTCAACATTTCACTACTTTCGATGGTCGCCATTTTGACTTCAACGGTGGGTGCAACTACCTCTTGACCCGTGATTTTGTTGATGGTAACTTCACTGTTGTTGCGAACAGAGATACCAGAGCAGAAACACTGAAATCTGTTACTGTGACGACGGCTCATAATGAACAAGTGGAAATCTCCTCTGTCAAAAAAGTAAGAATTTTCTTCTGGTCCTCTTTATATTATTGTCAACTATTTTTTTTTCCTTATTCAATTTCAATGAGTAAATATTATTAACCAGTTGGCAAGAAAAATGTCAGCAATATCTAAGTAAAAGACAAAGAGCGCCAAAATACTTTGAAATAACATTTAGCCTTTTTATGGCCATTCGTAATAGTCGAAAATGACTGAATTCGGCAGAACTAAGTAGAAAATAGCTGAAGATATGCTAAAATCCATGAAAAATTTCGCTAAATATTGTATTTTTCACCACCAAACAAGAAACACGCTAGATTTAGAGCAAATAGCGCCAAATTGGCAACACCGAACTTGCCTTTTTCCGTTGATATCTAGAATTTCGGTGATCTTTTTGTACTACGGGCAGACCCACCTAAAACAAGCTGTTTACTTCCTGCATAAAGTTTACATAACGAATTTTGGCTTTAACGAATATATGGGCTATAACGAATTCCCTATCGACCGAACAAAGTTTGATAAATCCGGCGAACACATGCATAATCGAAATTGCGATTATGGTAGGTTTCTGATCCAGTCTTTTGCGGCCTTCAGAGCGAGATCAAAGTGTAGTATCTGTTCTTCCCACATCAATGAAACATATCATTAACTACACGTTTTCAATTTTAACACTAATATGAATACCATGTGACTTACCATTCCTGTTATAAATTTCAAGTTTAACTTATTCATGTGAAAAAGTTAACTACGCACTAAATCATCTCTACTTATTACTATAACTCGTGATCACTGAATTAATTATTGTTTGGTTTCTATATTTGTAATCAAATTAGTATTTCGCATGCAAATTATCGTTTTATAAAATTATAGTTTTATAAAATTCAAGAAAAGCATTCAACTTTTAAAATACAACGATACAGTTTATCTTTGTTTTCTGTCGATGGAAAAAATAATCAGATTGAAGTAAAATTTATGAAGATAACAATTGAAATACAAGTAAAATAACGTTTAAAGTTGAAAACAGGGAGTTCATGTCATGTTTCGTTGAAGTAAGAAAGAACAGATTCTAGTCTTTGATTGGAAAGTAAAGGCTGTAAAAAGCTGAAGTGCGAAACCTCGAAACCAAGATAGCGCACCAAAATAAAACTTTCAAAAAAAATATTAAACAATTTTTTTTAAATACTACAATTGTGCGAGGTACATGCTAAAAATATAGAGGTGGGTGAAATGAAAAAGAATAAATGTCTTACCCATTTTATTTGCCTTTAATTTGGAGAACTTTGTTATCAGCTCAAAAGGTAGTTTCTCAAAAATCATTGTAGCAAACAGCCGCAGAGATTTGCCAATAAAATTATAAATCGAACAATACTGAGCAGCAGAGCCCAAGAAAGTTTCCGACGAGCTCAAATTTCTGAACCTCTCTGAAAATGGCTGAAATCAGCTAAAGCTTTTAATTCAAATATAATTTTATTGCTAAAATATTTTATATCCTCATTTACAGTCCACTTCACAAATAGAATAAGTAAGAATCCGTGATAAATTATTAATGAGAATATAAGGTTTACTTTTATCAGAATAATCATTTACAAAATTGGTCAGATATTCAGCTATTTTAGATTTCTTTTGAGTAAATAGGAAAGAAAATCAACCAGAAGTATCCGGGAAATGGTTAATTTGGCAACACTGGGTTGTCTAAAACGGAATAAGTGACTTTTCGATTGAGTTCATGCCAGAATATTGTCATATTTTATGGCTTCATTTGAAGATAAAAGACTTTGTTTGTTTCATATCCTAAGTGGATATGAATTTGATACGGAAGTTTGCTAGTCTACAGATCTAAAAAATAAAGTTCTTTTTTTATATACTTTTCTATCTATGAAGTATAGAGAAGCTGGATAATTCAAATCTTATCTTATTGTGAAAATGTTTTTTGTAGTTATGAAAGATATTATTCAGTTGTGATTAGAAACAAATATCTATTCCCTCCCGAGGTTCCGGTACCCCTGAATATGGCTCCGTGTAAAAGTTTTGAAGGATCCACTAAACTTTAAATCCATGGAGGACAAAGCTAATTATTGTACATCATCTCAAAGTTATCAAGGCCAAGTTAATATTTCCTTAATATTAAACTAGTAAAAGTAGAATTAAATAAATATGCAAAACATTTTGGGAAAAGTCCATTATAAATAGATGTGTGAATTGCAGATCACCACGTTGTGTTTTATGTGTGTGTGTGTGTGTGTGTGTGTGTGTGTGTGTATGTGAGTGAGTGTACGTGTGAGAGAGAAATGTTCCTCACACAAAAAACATATACATATATTGATACACATATCTCATTTTCTCGAATAAAAATCGTTTTGCCCCGCCAAAATCACGAATAACGTTCAATTAACCATTAAACAATTATGCAGTTTAACATAAAATTCTATTTCACCATGTTATCAGAAAAAAATTTTATTTTCACCACGTCATCGTACAGTAACATGAAAAGTGTGACAGAAGAATAAATAAATTCACATTGTGTTCTATTGTAAGTGAAGATTCATTCATTCATTCATTTATCGACTTTTCGTCTTGGAAGGTCTTATTCAACCGACGTGATGTGAAATTGCCGTTGCAACTTACCGATGCCACAGTCACTCTTCAAGGTAACTTGATCATTTTGGAGAGCAAACGAGGCTACAAAGTGATGTTTGACCACGACCTTCAACTGTACACCGTGCAGATTAGCGGTTGGTATTTCAACAAACTGGCCGGTCTCTTCGGTAACTTCAACAACGAACCCCACGACGATAGGTTAAAATCTGATGGAATTATGACCGACGATTGGGGAAGGCTTGCCGAGACGTGGACAATGTCCAGACAATGCAAGGCTCACCGCAACTTAGTCCCCTATCCCCAACGCCACATGATTCCCGAGAACAGAGAATGTGCTAACTTATTCTTGCAAACTGATTCGCCATTCCGTTACTGTTTCAGACAGGTAAGCATCTGTTACTCGTCTCTTTTCGGAAAAGTTTGTTGACAAGTCAATTACCAAAATGATCTTTTCGAATATTCATCTGCTTTAGGAAAGCTAGCAGTCCGTAAAATTGTAAATATATTACTAAATGCATGCTCGACTTCTTCCCCCCACCTTTTTCATGATAATGTCGTTTATATAACCAGACTGACTATAATCATTACTTTTGTTGACAGAAAACACTAATAGAAACATTTCATAAAAATTCGGTTCTATTTCATTCTCACTATGGTAATTTTTACAAGTAGATGCTTGTAAGGGAGTATAAATATAGCATTATAGTCTATTCCTAAAATTATAATGGTATTAATTCCGGTTTTAAATGGTTTGATGATTTTGTATTTGTAATCAATAAATGAAAATCTGTTGAGCTAATTCTATTCTGCTGATATGTTTAGGTGAACCCTAACGAATTCTACAAGACTTGTGCCATGCAGTTGTCCTCATCTAAGGCGACATTAAATGACTTGTGCCATGTAACATCGTTCTATCAGAAGAAATGCCAAAAGAAAGGGGTTTATTTATCAACGCCAGTTATGTGCCCTGGGAAAATGTGAAATGACAATCCAACACGAAATCTAAAAGGTAAATCACAATTTCCTATAAATCTTCAACCCTATCTTAGCAAAATTTCCTTCCATCTTTATTCATTGTAGATCAATCCCTTTCGTATTATCAGACTGTTGCAACAGCCATTTTGTTGTCTATTTCCAGGCACAACTGCCGACTGACTGTACCAGATTAAATATGCAGCAAAGGTAGCATATGCTATGGGCCCCGCAATTCCATAGGCCCCACATTTAACGCATGCAAGCTATTAATTCCTATTCAGCAACCTTACACTTATTCTATTACTATTGTACAATATTGCCTTCAACTTCTATGAACAACTTGTTAAGCGATTTTAGCCAATCATCAAATTTAATTGGGGTGATTAAATTTAATACATTAATTACTAGAAAGATGATATCTATGTAATTCATATACGACACATCAGTTTCAAAAACCTTTGAATTGAAGTCCTGGTCACTGCAAAAAGATCTAAATGATATGTAGTGCTGTTACTGACATGTCGAACCTTTGTTGAAGTTCTTTGTTTGATCTCTCTTTCAGATTCCAAGAAGACCATAATCATCCGATTAACACGTTAACTTTTTGAGACGAAACGAAAACTGGAATGTTGATATTGATTATTTATCAAGAAATAAATTCAATCTAAAAAGTTATCTTGGGCCTGGATTTTTGTCTTTTTAGATTTAGTGTCATCTTGCCTTAAAAAAATATGCTCCAATGATCGTCATAAAGACATGAATCCATCTCCCCAGCCCCAGCATTCGGTGAAATAGCGCTGAGTGAAGTGAGTGACTATTGGGGGCATGCATTGGTTGTATACCTTTCTTTTTAGGACTAATGGGATCTTCTTGTCTTTAATAGATATCTAAAAAAATTATTCATGCACAATTGAGACGCTAAGGACCACAATGCACAATCCGCCATGTATCGAATTAAGTGTACCGCTTCAATATCCAAAGCCAGTTCTATCAGGGCAGCAAAATTCCCATTCGTGCAGTAATAGTTGAACGTTTCTGAAGATTTTGCTTCAAAATGCCCCAGTTTTTTCCTGATAAAAGTGTATTCTTAAGAAGATGCTTTTAGCTATATAACTAAAAAAATTAATAGAATATGTAAAATTGTTTCAAAATTATGCCATTTTTGGAAAATTTAAACGAGTTTTCCCCCCGTTTTTTATCATTGGCAGAATAAACCTTGTGATCATAAACCCCTCAATTACTTATTTCACAAAGATTAGTGGAAACAGCAATGCAAAGAATATTTTTTTGAAAGAGGACAAGATAGATCCGAGAGGTAAGATATATCTTAGTGATTGATTGACCAAATAGAGATGGAAACAGTAAGGAAGGAAGGATAACTGATGGTGTAAAAAGTTGGTTGAATATTGCCCAGCGAATAGCAAACGCAGTAGGAGGACACCAGACAGAAGATGTAGAGATGAAATGGAAATGTTTGCCAGTAAGATATGACAGGCATTAGCATAGTCACGGTCGATATGGGAAGAATCGGGAAAGGCCTTGGTCACGCAGTGGACCTCAAAAGTTTGATGATGATGGTTCTATGTAGATTCAATATCTAATACAAATACACTCATGCCCAATTACTTCATGTACCAAGATCAATGGAAAAAGCAATGTTAAGAATAACTGGAAGAGTTAAAATCATATTCTCACCTGAAATACCTGAAATACTTTGCCATTTTTCCCTTAATACTGGTTTAAGAACAAGTTTTGGATGAGTATAAATCAAAGTATGTGTCAAAGGATTATAGTTTGTCTTATATTTATGAAATAACTACTCGAACTGTCAGGGCAGGCCATCTTTTGGGTCAAGTTTAACATCATCTCTTCGCTCGGCCCATACCCGAGTAGTTTTGTGTAAGAAGAAATATATCAAGAAACGTAGTATGATTTTTGTGTTTGCCGTCAAATTTGAAGTTTGCTTCGTCGGTGGACGTCGAGATTCACTGCTAGTATGAAATATGACTGTTATATAACGCGAAAATGAAAAGGAGATGTTGTAAAACAGTAAAATAAAATTTCTTAATCGCAAATGCTTTTCTATTTATTCTGCCATTGACGAATCAACTGGCAGAGGATAAGGTCCCAATTTAGCATTATATGTACATTGTAAACTATAGCTATACTCGCATAAAGACAGATACAATTCCGAAAAGATATCGGTTTCATTCGAAGCCATAGTTGCGTAAATCTAAGAACCGCTATCAACAAGTTTTGCATTATGAATATTGTGAATCAAACCTTCACAGTAAATACAATTTATTTGCTCCTACTATAAAACTTAATGTGGTCAATATTCGGTTTTAGATATGTAGTTCGATCTGTTTTGACGAAAGCTGGCCCTGATTTTTTCAAAAAATTCGTTAGTTTTGAGACAAGGCAACTTTCAAGTGGGAGCGAGTGAATCAGCTCTAAATGGGGGTTCAATTTTCAGTGTCTGTATGATGCGAGACTGAACCATTACTCTATGTCTGTCTTGATGGCAGCAGATGTTCGATTGGCAGTATACTGTTGATAAGTTTGATCTGTTTTGAATGAATATGATCTTTTTCTTCTCGAGAAATATTAAATAATTTCTTCACTTTTGAGAAGTATTAAGTATTGAATTTACACCTAAATACAGTTATTTGGATAGGGAAATGTTGGTGTGGTTCGGATTTGAAGACGATCACTGTTAGGATAAATAGTAAAAGAGAAGAAGCAAGCTTGTGTGAAGTCGAAGAGAAAGGCTGTGCATTGCTAAGCGCGTTAAGAACTTATGGATTCGTCCTTGAGTTCTTTTATTATTTCTAGACCCAGCTGCGAGGAAGCAGTTCGCCCCGGGACAGCGCTGTAAAAAGGTGCCCGAGGTACCGGTATTGACACTTGACATCAAAATGGACCGGAGACTGGATTGACAGGTGTGTTCAAGACCGAGTGCGCAGGTGCAATGACGAAGCCAATGAGGGCTCGACATTGTGAAGCACATCGGGAACCTTAGGTTTCGTCCTTCGGTTCTCTCATTATTACTCGGCCCAACTACGGGGAAATAGTTCGCCTCGGGGCGGCACCGTCACATGCACTCAAAGGGGCAGGTCGGGCGAGTCCTAACATTTTCTCGATTTTGGTTGCAGCGGCTGGAGTTATTTTTGTGGGAGGTCCACTTTTTCACGTTAAACTCGACCTTGTGCCGCATCTCGAATAAATAGGATGCGAATAATTCGAGGCAGTACTGTCCAATCGCTCTAAAAGGGATGGGTCTGGTTTAACCTCACACCTTCCCAAAACTAGTTGTGGGTACTGGAGCAATTTTTGCAGAGCTCCCGTAGTTGGGATCCCACATCAACAATGTCACGTCTTGCTATTCTGGGAGCGCAAGTAAATACGATACGAATAATTAGAAATTGGAGAAAGTCACATATAAAAATTCATCAGGTTCGGTAGTGGGTGATTCAGGAATGCGATTTATTACTTAATACTGACAGAATGTTGACATTTCCTTCCATCCACTGTGAAAATTAATTACAAAACGTGTACTAGCAGTGGATGTGGTATAGGGAGGTAAAATTTTATTACTTGACCTTTGAACTTTCTGCAGAAAGTGAACAATATTTTTCCTGAATCCAGTCAATTAATCATTAGCTTATCTAATTCTCTTCGAATCGAATTTCTCCGAGGTCAATTTATTTTTGAAAAAATATCAAAACCCAATTCAATCTGCCCTGGTAACAGATCCGTCAAATATGATGGAATTGATAAAATTTCACTCAAAATTTACACTCGGCCTTGTTCTGCTCGGTAATCCTCTTTGAGTACGAAAAACTTTTCTTTTTTTTTTTACGACTAACTTTATACCATTTTCTAGCAGTTTTAACAAAAGTAAAACTTTATTGTGATACATTTTTTGGAGAAAAACACAGTTGAATTTGTGTTTAATTTATAAAGTATGTATATAGAGCTGTCATACTGCTTTTTTTCTGATTGCGCTGTTTATTCGTAGCCGTAGAATGACGACCCAAATCAAAGTTGTCATTTTTTTAAAAACAACTGAAATTTGTGATGAATAATAAAAAATATATTCTTTGTTCGTTCTTTATTTCCTAACCTTTGTCACGGTATGTAATCTAGTATTTGTTGAGTTTTTCATTTCGGCTGATAGCTAATGCTTCACTTTTAGATGATTGACACCTCTTCAACTATACGTACAATTGTTACGCCCAAAACTCGTTGGACACTATTTTTTTTTTGTACCATAAATGTACTTGTAACCGAAGTTAAGCCACGTCAAGATGAGTCAGTATCTAGATGGATGACCATTTGAGAATACCAGGTGTCGTTAGCAGCTGTGGATCATGCAAATAGGCTCCCTCAGGAGAAGACCGATCCCTACTCTCGATAACGCAGGCAAAACGCCCTCATCCCCAACTTGTCTGACCTGGCTGCGAGTCGCACAAAAACCGGTGGGTCCAACGCTATTTGGCAGTTACACTAATCCCGCAACCAAGTGCATACGTGGATGAGACAAAGTAAAACATACCAGAACAAACCTCAAAGTCAAACCATAGATGGGCTATTTCTTTTCTTGAGTGAAGATCTAGCAAGGACGATGTTGCCAACATTATTTTCAAGTTTACACATGAAATTGAGTTGAAAAAATTTGAAAAATCTAAATTTTTCATATATATATATATATATATATAAATAAAGAATATTACGTATTATTATTATTATTTCCACTATCATTCATGTCTGGTTGCTCGCAATCAGGGGAGCTTTGGTTTGCATTATTGAAGGTAGTGTAGAAGGAATACCAAGATCACTACGGGAGTCTCTCTACATAGTACCAAGCTTTTTTTACGTCACCCATCGAGGTACTGACTAGGCTCGACGTTGCTTAACAACAGTCGTTGTACGAGAATCGGTGTGTCCCATATCATTTAGTCGTGCCCACGACCATGTTGCCTGGTTGATTGGTTATTGGTAAAAGTCATTCATCAATAATCAATAAAATCACCTGGATGACTCCCATCAGAGTTTTCTCACTGATCAATATGAAAAAAACATTACTTTAAAGGAATTCGATAAATTTCAAAATACAAAAACCTTGAAAAAGAAATCAGTGTGATATGACAACTCAAGACCAAAATAATTCCTATAGTTTTGTGAATGGATGAGTTATTGTTATTCATTTATTTTGATATTGCATAAATACAGATTTTTTTTTAAAACCCATCAACGTTTGATTTAATGGAACAACAAACTGAAGAAAGTAGTTCAAGGCATAGAATAAACTAATGCAATCATACTTGTTAAATTATCTTAATACATTCTTATTACCCATGAGAGATAGACTGTGCCAAAATTACCTTGAAAGAATTTCTAGTTTACATTTGTACAAGCATTCAGCGTACATATATATTTTGTCATAGGAAAAAGGTGCAAAACTTTGGATTTTTACGCACACTTTCTACTAGTATTAGAGGGAACATTGATTGCCACCTAAATTTTTGGTATTGCATTGTATCCTTCCTCCCACACAATGTTGACCTTTTGGACTCCAACGATTCTTTAATCTCCTCCCCCATGCTTCTTCCTCTCTTGTACCTAATGCTCCCGATTTTCCACTTTTAGCATTTACAAACATGCGTACCAGCAGGGTGGAGGGTCATGTATTAAACTCCATATCATTGTTTTTTTTTGTTATTGTTTTTTCTGTTATTGCTGTTATTCTCATCACCAAACTATTCGATAGAAAGTTTTAAAATAAATCCAACAAAATGATTGCAGATCAAATAATAAAAGTGTTAAAGTCTAAAATATTTTTCACCTCGATTTTAACCGAGCCATTAAAATCAACACGCAAATCAAGGCAACTGTTCCAACGATGTGGATAAAATTAGAACAAACCTCTAACACTTGACTTGAAAATTCGGTTGAGAAATTTGCTTTGTTGAATCAAATGTAGAATTTGGATCCCAAAATTGCTTCAATCCAAAAACGCAAATTTTCAGATTACACTGTGATCAAAATTTAATTTGATTTTATCAAAACAAAAATCATAAGTAGAATTCAGTTCTCTTTGAATAAAGGAATATTGAGGAGAAATAATATCACAAAATCTGGAAAACTTCTCCACTGAATTGAATTTTGATTTGCACTTTTGACTTGAATCAATTTTGGAGTCCAGGTTTTATATTTGATCCGCCTCGTTTATTGCTGTGTTTGTACTACTCATTCACAAAGATTAGAATGATTCGGAAAAGCTGGAAAGGCTATCGAAAACAGAGCGTTCCATAAGACATTTTCCCCTGTCCTTGTCTATCTCATTCAAAATCTAACGTAGTTTTCTTCTGTCTTCGTCTTTCTGTCAAAAGCTTTCGATGCTGCTTGTTTCCACCACGACTAGAGCAAGGGTGCCTGCCAGAAAGACATACTCAGTGGACCCAAGGGATAGTCGCAGCCTAACCTAATTCGGCATACATATTTAATGGGCCGAAAGGAAGGTTTTAAACTAAGAAGTTTCTGGGTTTGTGGTGGGTATTATGATAATGATTGAAAATAATGTACTAAATTCAATGTGGCCTTGCTATGTTGAATTTCACAAGTCTAAAAACTGGAGGCTTTTTCTTCTACTCCTTAGAGATTCAATCCGGCATAGATGGGTACTTCAGCTTGTAAGACAAGGAATATTCTGATATACGGAATTGGATCAGTAAGTCCGTAGCCTCTCACGTAGTTAATCTTCTCCTGAAATGTTTGCTGTATGATGTTCGATCTGTGTGATCAATATTCACAGCTGAATTAAAAGCATTGACAAGGAGGGAATCATAAATATTTGCAGTATAAGATGAATGCTTTTTTCAATATTAGGCTGTAGACTAAAGCATGTATAGGGGCATAGCTAGAGATTTGGGGGCTCAAACCTATCAAAAATATATATCGAAAAATATATATTCTATAAAGGTTCCCAACCCAGGGGCCGAGGATCTCTCATGGCCCATGAATGTATCATCGAAAGTCTATGAGCGAACCTTTCAAACATTTTGGATCCAAACGCTTTGTTGAATGAGCAAACTTCAAGAGCCTTGGATCGATGGAAACCATCATTAAATAAAAGGAATCCTTGGTAGTGGAAAGGTTGGAAAATACTGATTAAGAGAAATTATGACTAAAAAACAACGGAAAAATATTATTTCCCTTCAATTACATTAGGTTGGCTTTTTTTTATATTTTCTGTTCGTTCTCAAAATGTCATGGTTACGGCGGTTGCATTATGTTCGTCCGTCCATCCAAGGGTTCACTCCCAAAGTTAGGAGATATGGGTGTGAGAGGCCTTAACCTACCACGTTTATGAAGGTAGTAGCGGATATAATGTACCTACGTATATGTGCGCGTCCGAGTCTGTGTGTGTCCCTTCTCTTTCTTTCTCTTCTATTTTCTGCTTATCTTCTTCTTGACATCTAACTACAGTTAAGGATCTCTCTCTCTCTCTCTCTCTCTCTCTCTCTCTCTCTCTCTCTCTCTCTCTCTCTCTCTCTCTCTCTCTCTCTCTCTCTCTCTCTCTCTCTCTCTCTCTCTCTCTCTCTCTCTCTCTCTCTCTCTCTCTCTCTCTGTAACTCTGTAAGGCGATTACTAGACAACAGGCAATTGTACGAAGTTCACATTCGCCAGCTATATTAGTCTGCACACAAGACAGCGTCGAGTTTTAAGGTTTTTTTTTTTTGTTTGAAGATCTCGGAAAAAATTATGAAAATAAATAAATTTGAAGATTTTAAATCTGTCTGTATGGTTTCTATCTTTTCCTTGGCTTCCACTCTTCAGAATCATCTCAGTTTGGATATAGAATATCTGAATTAACAACACTGAAAAAAAGTCACCGAAACATTTTGAAGCAATAGTTTTATCCGACGGACGGAAAATTAATTACACGACAGTTGTTCCACACACCACAAAGTCCGACTCTTTCCAAGCATGCACCTTTGGAATGGGCACAGCCCTTGTTGAAAAATAAAAAGGCACACTCTTTTCCAATACCTTCCATTGAAATACATTGTGTTTATTCTGGATAAAAACTCCCTTGTTGTGCAAAATAAATTCACTTCGAAGATTTCTAAATAGTATTCATGCAACAATAACAATGAGAACAACAGTGACCCCCATCAAAATTTATTTCAACCCCACTCGAAGATTTATTTATCCGACCCTTTCCACCATAGTGCACCTTATTTTTTCAGTTTGTACATGAAATTGCCACGAATCATATCCAGAATTGCCTCAAATCATATCTAGAATTATCAAGATGTGCATGCCATTTAATTGAAAGGATATATAGATACAAATATATTGACTAAATTTAAAGATATTTAAAGATGTTTCCGGGTTGAAGGAAACCTGTTTTGTTTTTTTTTACAAAAGTTAAAATATCCTCAAAATTTATAATCTATGTTATTCAAGTTTCTGTCAGAGTGGAGTATATCCCTAAAGCAGCCAGTCTTGTTTCATAATAATATTTCTACTTTGGTGTCATGTACGATAACTGGCTGGGTGGTCAGATTATTTCATGTTACTAAAAATTAATATTTTTATAAGTTTTATATTTATAAATGAATTTCACGAGACTACGAATTCAAAAAACACTTGCACTTTATTTTCTTTGTTCTCAAAATGTTCGTTCTTCCAATGAGATTTTGAAATTATGGTCCATGAAATTTATTCATGAATATGAAACTACCAAGATACAATTTGGCTAACAGCACACGGGATCTCATTAAATCGTTGGTTGAAAAGACCAGTGACCAAAAACAGTGTTTTCCAATTGTTTTATCTTGACACCATATATGATGAACGAAAAAAGCTTGAATGCTCTAAATTCGTTAGAAAATCCATTGCTTTTTTTGTAGATAGACTAATTACACATTTGAATTTCTAAGTATTGAACACCTGCGGTACATCGATGGTTCACTATCTGAAGACTTAGTTCCTCAAATGGTGCTCGAAAATAGTGTCCATTAGCAGAACTAGATTAAGCTTTGTTTGTGCATACTTGAAAAGTTTTGTTCCAAATGCCACCCAATCTTTATACGCTATACCCTGATTCACCGTCACCTGAACTTGATGCACCAAGATTTGCCACTTCACTGTTGCCCTTTGCTATCTCTCAAGGAAGTAAAGAATCCATCAGAAATAAGGTTTGATCAGATTTCCATACTTCATTAATTACAATTCGTTTCCCACAACCTCGAATTTTTTTTTAGAAACTAACAACGGCATGTGGAAGATATGACTAAAAATAACAGGTTTTTTTCTTCTCGGATGTTTCTAAGAGCTTCCCAAGTATCTTGTGTCCTTGGGATCATTTGTATAGATATATCTCAATTTTAAGAACTGGAAGATGTGTTCTCTTTGTTTTTATGCATGAAACAATATTTGATAATCGATCAAATGAATAGTACTGATTTTCGCATGATAATGAATCGATTTCAGCCAAACTTTCAAACTGAGAACGCCTTGTTGCTTTGAAGATCAGCATTTGACATTGGAAAGATAAATCGACATTATTTTGTCAACGAGGTGGCTAGTTACGAGCAAATCGAGTTGGGGTGCACGCGAATGTAATGTATGCCTACTTTTTAATTTCTAGTTTTTGTATGTTCAATATCTGTTAATGGAGACAGTGTATGTCTATTTCCAAAAACAGTACATCTAAATCCCCAAATCCATTTCTATTACGGATAAAATCTCATTTTTATGTCAGTTTATCACGTATTGTTTTTTTGTTTGTTTGTTTGTTTTTTCATTTGAGTTTTTATTGTAAAAACTAAGAAACTAACGACTCATATTTAGATAAATTTCACACTCAGCTCATCCAAACAGGATATTCCCCTAGAGTGCCGAGAAAAGAGAATTTGGAAGGTGTTCAAATATAATGAATGTATGGGGCTTTTTCGATAAATCCTCATCAAAAGCTAATGTCCATAATTTTGAAGTACAGAGACCTAAAGAGATAAAAAGACCACGTTGCATTTCCATTTTCTCACTAACTAAAAACTCAACTTGGTTTTAATTTTGGATTAAATTTTTACATCATTTTGATCTCCGAGAATTTAAACATTTCAATTTTTTTCTTGAACAATCAGTATCTTTTTAGTCGGGTTTCAGACCAGGCAAATTTTCAGATGTTTTCAGTTTGCACAGAAAGTGAGAGTAATATTGTCAGAAATGAATTAAAAATTGAAAATCAGCAATTTAGGGTACAATATTTTGAGTCATTATCATTAGTCATCCCCAGACAAAAAATTCCATAACCAATTGATACGTAAATTTTGCAAGTGCATCCAGGTTCAGGAATATAGGCCAGGGGTTAAGCTCTAGGTTAGGTTTTTCGTTTAGGTGGTTGAACGAAAAGCCAGCATTCTGGGACTTTGGGGCAGAAGATAAGAAAATGAAACCCTTTTTTTTTCCTTAAAAAACAAGAATTGCAGTTAGTTTTGCTCTCATTTTGAATGTCTATTCACATTACCCTTGGAACGAAAACTGAAAGAATGAATTGTCTAAGAGCTTTGGGAGTCAGAAGCACATTCTCCGGGCTGAGGAGCAAAAACCTTCATTTCGTGGGTGGGGTACAAAAGAGTATATTTGGAATATATCTTAGCGGCAACCCTGTTACACGATAGGCATTGTACTCACCATTTGTAAGATAAGCAAACTCTAACCACTGTATGATTCAATAGTCAGATGGTGCACGCATAACCTGAACCAATCTCCATCGTGTCAACCCGGCTTTAGGATCAGGTCAGATGAGCACCAGCGAACAATAATATTACCTTTTAAATGGAAGCATTAAGTTAGGATTTCATAAGAAATATATTGCTCCATTATCCTTTGTGGGCTATAAGGTTCCAAATCTCAGACCCGCTTGCCCTTTGGGAGAAGGCCTGATCTGCAGGGTACAAATGTGCAGCCGGCGTCCATACTAAGAGCATTTTCTGAAATTACCTTCATCTTTTATGCTTGAAAAGTTCTAATGAACAAGACTTTGTTTCTTATAGTGAATTATTCCTGCTCAATTTCGATTTGAATCAATCATCAAATTAAACAAGTCAAAGATGATCCAGTTTCTTAAGTTTTTTAAATCTGGGCAAAATAATACAAATATTATTTTATTATTGCTTTATACAAAAGGAAGAGTATAAGGTGGATGGATGTTGCTTCCAGACAAATAGCTCAGTATTCATGTCTGTGGATAACCTTTTGAGAGAAGTGAAACAAATCAGATTTTAATACACAAGAAAGAATTTACGAAATGGCGACAAAACACCAGCAACACCCGCTCAAACAATTTGAGAATGTTTGATGATATCAATTATGTTCCAACTGCAAATTGCATTTAGAATCCCTGTGCCATCGCAAGTCGTGTGCAGCCAATGCTAGAAACAATATATGTATGTATCATTGTTCTCTTATACCCTCATTGAGGGTGTCGAGGACTTAAGTACATATGGGGAATTGTTAAGAAGACCTACATCCGGCTTGCTGTTGATACTTTGTCTGCTTACAGCTCCTAGTATTTTCCAATGGTCACCCATCTTAGTACCAACCAGACTCGACGTTGCTTACCTTCGGTGATCTTACGATAACCAGTGTATCAGGTGTAATTTGACCATAACCACTAAGCCTTAGAGAGGGGTCTCCCAACCTCAGTCCTTATGCTGAGGACCTAGCCGAGAGGCATTTAGTATCATCTTTAAAGCATTTGGTATGACTTGACCTTGGATTGAACCAATAGCCTATCGAACTGGAAGTTAATATTTTACCACTTGGCCATAGTGATTGCAGGTAGAAACAATCACGGTCACAATTTCCTAATCCTTTGTTTTCCAGAAACGAGTGATGTCCAAGAATTCAGTTTTCTATTATTTTGAGGGAGAATGATTCATTTTGAGTTTTACGGAATTTTACTATGAAATCAATCTGATGAGAATAAAGGCAATATCAACTTGCCTTCATGGTCAGTAATTGAACAATCGGAGCGTTGAAATTTGAAAAGAATCTGAAAAAAGTATATAATCCTTTGTCACATTTTGTGGATACGATTGTTCAACTTAAGGCTTGTAAATAAATTTTATAGAAGAATGAAGATGGTCAAAATAAATTCTATTTATAACATAACCAGTGTTTTTCCCTGGAAAATATCTAAAATTAGATTTTTTTTAAACTGGATTCTTGAGAATGTAGATGTTATTGATAAACCTGTCAAAATAATGCTTTTTGTTAAAAAAATCAAGATGTATTTTTGGAGAAGGTCTATTGGAGTACTGATGTCAATTTCAAGTCTGTAGACTGAACGGTATGGCCAGGAGCACAAGAATACGTACATAAACACACGAACATATAAAAAATATAGACCCCTTAGCCACTTTTGTGACTTTGGCGGTTCAACTTCGTAACCTTTGGAGACTACTTTTGTTCAATGGAAGAATATAAAACTTGTTTCACTTCAATCACTCGGCTATCAATTCTATCTCATATCAAAGAAAAAGGTTTCCTCTATCAATGATCGATTCGTTTTCTGTAAGTAACATACCATTATGCATTATTTTAAATGATTGTGGTAGCATTTCGGTCAGCGACAGGAAGCTTGGTGGAGAAGGTGGATTCTTGTTGCAGTGGAGGGGATGATGGTTTCGGTCAGTCGTAATTCAGGCAGCCTTGACTTTTGAACCTCTGCCATTGTCTGAGAATTCTATAAAATAAGACAAGCACCAGTTAGTCGCCAGTCTATGACTCCTGGTGCTGTGTTGTCAACATCAGTTAATAACCAGTGGTGACTAATTATGGATTCTTCTAAGCTTTTGTTCTTTGCTTTTCTGGTGGCCATAAGCCAAGCAGGTAAGAGTTTCGTTTTTCATTCATGTTAACTATTGAAATAATCTCCAATCAGGACTATGTCATTGCATTGGTTGAGAAGTTGCCCAAGGAACTCCCGATTTTATGAGCCCCCAATTTCAATTTGAAAAATAAAAATTAGGATTCATATCATTAAATAGCTGACGTAGAGGACCTCTTCTAAAATTATCTTCATATTTATATTTAACTCAGTACTTTATTGAATCCATGTCTTACATAATTAAATATAGTATATTGCTTTGCCTGGGGGCCTCAAATATTGTTAAGATGACCCTGTTTCCAAAAACAAACTTTATTGAATACATGAAATAAATGTTAACCTTTTCCCAAAAATCGATTTTGAATTATTTTGTTGGTGCAAATTTTTTAATTGCTGACCAATGAATACAATAGCATTAAGCATAGTGATTTCAATATGTGTACAACATAATTATGAATAAAATATAGTCATCATCATCGTCATCAGTCTTTTATCGTCCGTTGTTGGGCATATACCTTCCCCAGGATTTTCTGAACCTGTTTAGTTTGTCTCGCCATCTCATATTCAGTCGACCTTGCTTCTGCATTTGGTCTTCAGAGATCCATGTTGAGAGGCGAGATGTCCATTGATCGTCAGCCATTCTTGCAACATGACCAGCCCATTGCCATCTGAGTTTCCAGGTGGTTTCTATGATGTCTTGGACTCCTGTTTTACTGTGCTGTCTTGTGGTCTCTCCATGTAGTGTTGAGCATGATTCTCTCATGTGCACGTTGCATGCCTCTCAGTTTGCATGTCAGTCTCTCAGTTAGGTTTGATGTTTCATTGGCGACTACCGGGAGGATGCATTTGTTGTATACTCTTCTCCTTAGGATTAATGGGATTTTCTTCTTTTGAAGATTGAGCTTGCTCTACTGAAAGCTTGCCATCCCAGAGTGATTCTTCTGATTTCTTCTTCTTTTGAGGATCCCACGGAGATTCGTTCTCCTGAGTAGATGTAGTAGTCTACTTAGTCCAGCTTTGTGTTTTCAATTTTGATCGTTGTGCATTTATTTCCAACATATTTATTGTACATTACCTTTGTTTTGCTGAAGTTCGTGTGAAGGCCAACTTTCTTGCTTTCTTCGTTCAGTTCAAGCTTAAAGGCGGACAGTTTGCCCCACTTTGCCCCAGCTTTGATGTGGGTTAGGCCTTCTACCAGATTACCGAATTGGGCATTGACCACAGACATTCTCATTCATTCAAAACTGAAAAATCTTTCTCCAAGTTTCTTGTAAATTTTAGTCGGATCACATTTTGTCTATATGTTCATAAAACTTCAATTGCAAATTAATCTGAAAGACAAAAACTATTCAGAAGTGCCTTCCATCAACTATTTGTTATACGCTGACTTACTTGGACAAGTATCCTCATATGGTTACAACGCTACATTAGATATTTTGATAGACCTGAATCCAGAACAATGATTCCCAAAGTGGGTGCCACCACTAAATGGAGACACTAGGGCAGAAGGGGGCTATAGGTGGCTCTACAAGACAGAGGACAGTAGAAGGCGTTGGAAGAGAACAAAAATTGGTCTCATAATATCAAGCCCACTTTTTGCATTAATTATTTTTTTTATTAATCAACCATGTACTTTTTTTATATTTTTAAATGTAAAAAATGTTTATATTACAAAAATTGTTATCGAAATTCAATTTTTAATGTATCATATTTACCTACTTTACGAATATACTGATGAAATATATGCTCTTCAATGGGGTGATAGTACAAATAAGTTTCGGAAACTCTAAACTAAAATAAGAATTACAGTCACCAGGGGTCCATTCTATCGTGTGATGAATCCGTATATGTCTTATAAATGTGACGGGTAAATCGCATCGAGCATTCTAGTTCTAGTACAATCAATGAAGTCAAACCAGGTCAGTACCTAAATGAATGACAGTCTGCGAATAGCAAGTGCCGTAAGCAACTGGGAATCCAGTAGAGAGCTTCCCGTGGCGATTCCGTTAATCAATCTAAGGAGTAGACCAATCTTTACACTGTGCTCGATAACGCAAGCCATTCCGTTAAAACCCCACTTTGGCAGACAACAAGAAAATACAATGTATGCAATGAGTACAACCAATAAGACAGAAGCGAGTAAGCTTTTTAACTCATGAGTTATTTCCCTTCATCCACAGGTCCAGCTTGCAAACTACAGGCATCGGAAGAAAAGAATTGTGCGTTAACTTGTTCTGGTACGTAGCAATCTTCTTTTTTTTTAAATATTTCATGCATTTACTTATTCTCATCAAATGGCTGGTGGTTGTTGCAGGAGATTCGAAAGTGTGCATGTGTGTGAGTGTGTGAGGAGAGAGGGGTGACGAGAAATTTTACAAGCATTTTGCCTAGTAATGATGTAATTTTCTATCATACTTTATTAAAGCGTTTCTCATGATCGAGCATCGGCTCAATATCATCGGCAAGTATTTGCCATAATTGCCATATTTTCAAAGTTTACCATTATGTTCCAATTTTTTTTCTCCCGCAGACAACAATAAATTTAACTATGAACCGGGAATTATTTATGAATTTACATACAACGCTGAAACGATAACCAAAATGAATGGTGCATCCGAAGATTCTGCCTTTATGGTGATTGATGCTAATTTTGAGATTGAGCCCATCACAAAATGTGACTTTGTGATGAGGGTAAGTTCTTTGACTTCAAAAATAGTACTCAATGCCTCTCTGCTAAGAAACTTAGCACAAGTTCTAGGACTGAAGGACCTCTCGCCCAGGCTTAGAGGCCATGGTCAAATCTCGTTGGATTTACTCAAAAGCTCGCCAAATTTAAGCAACGTCGAGTCTGGGTAGTACCTAGATGGGTGACTATTGGAGAATACAAGGTTTCGTAAGCAGAACAAAGCTTCGACAGCCCTGATAAGCTGTTTGATACATACATACATACATACATACATACATACATACATACATACATACATAAGTACGTACGTACATGCATACATACGTTGCATGTTGTGTGACGCCTAACATTAGCAAATACTTTATCGATCTTCGCATGCAAAAATCGTTAACAGGATAAAACAAATACTAAGAAAAAGAGAACCCCCCTTAGAAATTAATTCATAAGGGAATGTTGTTTGTAGTTCAAGTTTTGTGTACATTTTAGAGTATTTTAAGTGTGAATACATAAATGTTTTTGATAATTTATGGAGCTGTTCCAGTCATTTGCCCAATTGAGTTCATATCAAATATCATGATACGAGGAAAGAGAAAGATAAAATGAGCTGATATATTTTACTTTTCATAATATCATTTATATATACATTTATTATCATTATATTTTTCCAGATCAGTGATACAACTCTTCGAGATTCTGGAGATGCTTTGCAGTCTCAGACTTTCAAGGAAGCCTTAATGAAGAAACCCTTGAAGTTCTCATTCCAAGATGGCCGAATTGATCACATCTGCGCAATGGATGGCGAATCAACATGGGCTTTGAACATCAAGAGAGGTATCCTCTCAGCTTTCCAAAATTCGATGGATAGCTTCAATCGCAACCAAAATTTGACTGAGGTTAGTTTCAATTATTCTTTACTTTGTAATTACTAGTTGACAATTTCTTTGTGAGAATAACTTTTTTTTTATCTAAATAATAATCTCAGTGCAATGTCATCCTTACAGACCGATGTTGTGGGTACTTGCTTATCTGAGTATAAAATAACAGACAAAGATCCTAAAACAAAGTTTGTGGAGAAGACGAAAAATCTGCTCGGATGTAGTGACCGTGAAGGTTATCGCCTGGCTGTCCAATCCATTGCATACAATGTACCTTCGGTGAGTATTTTATCAACTTTTGTTTTTTCCTGTGAACTACAATTGGTTTTTACAATTATC